>JABAJS010000165.1:0-10550 GCA_018221635.1 Tephrocybe sp. 10521TJB
GGAGTGGCGCCGAACATCCGGGAACATTCTCGGACATGTGAGGATTGATCTCAACAGTCCTCGAAGTTCCGTCAACACACAAAAACCGTAAGGCAGATCGAATAGATTATCCAAAGATTTATCCAAGGTGTACACCTTTTTTCTCGAAGCCCTAATCTTGATTCCCTCACTGGTAACAGTTCTTTCAATGGATGAGCTCGTCTATCTCCACATTTTGCAGCAACTGGAGGATGAGGAAGATGTCGAGGATGAACATTTCAACATGGCTATGATGTCGGGGGCCCTTGTTGCTTTTTCGGCTGAAGAAGCACGCCAAATTAGAGCAGAATGGTGTCATCCCAATCGTTTGTACCTGCGCCGAGGACAGCTCCTTCCTAATCCTCACACTGGAACACCGTGGCAGGTTCTCTATAACAGCAGGGATGACCGGGCATTTATCACAACGACGGGGTTTGATGTGGCTACATTTGACTACATATTGAATTCCGGGTTTGAGCATGCCTGGTTCTGGACTGCTACTGTGAAAGGTTTAAGCGGCCAGAACTCTTCTCAACTACCGCTTCGATACAGTGCCTCCCAGTCATTCAAGCAACCGGGAAATCCATAAGCGGTATCAGTGGCACTTCAAATTTGCAGATTCTTGACGACGGTAAATCATGAGGACCCGATTCACCTACATTTACATCAGAAAGGAGACCTGACAACTGACCAAGATATGTGTACTGATTTTGGTCCTCGATACTCTTCACTACATTCCACATGCTTTGATCGACGTCGTGACGTCTCGAGCACACATGTCATGACTACAGATACTTTCAATCACATTCACGTATGTACACGGTAAAGAAAATCGCCACTATGGTTGTCACTGGTGACTCCTGTATACCCGGCATCGCGACGGCATATACCTTCAAGGCACAATGTGAAGTGCCACAGCCTCTCACGCTGGCAGTCGATCTTGGGTATAAATACTATGATTATTGCTATACTTGTTCCCCATCGTTTCTGCTGGTCAGAAAAGATCTCTTCTCTCACCCTCTGGTGCTCCTTGTCTGCTGGTCAGGCATACTAAAATTCGAACTAGCCTCCGCTCACGACAATCATGAGGCTTTTGGCCTTCACGCCTGTTGCTGCATCATGCCTCTTGGCGCTTATCTCTGGGAGAGTCGTGGCAACTGACTCCGTTGGACCTCCTTCCAATGGCACCGTCGCTGTCTTCCGCCACGTCAACTCGACCTCTCATAATAAGAAACATAGTTCGGCACAGTGAGTAGCATTAGGACCATGATTTTTTATTGTCACTAATTGTCGTTCAGCAAATTGGTAGATACGATGAACATGAATCAATGGAAACGAGAACGACCCCCTTATGTTACGCCCATCACCGTTCCCAAACCCATCATCAGACGTCCTGGGCCTGGTAGGCCTCCTCCTCCACCACCAAATAGCCCAGTGAGGCGATCTGATTCCCCCCCTCAGGGTGGGCGTCTTGTTGGGCGTCTTGTTCGTCGCCCGGCTATCAGGCGTCCTAGACCTAGACCGCCTATCATTGATGGGCCGCCCCCTCCTACCCCGCCGCCTACCCCGCCCCGTACTTAGGCTCACAGATGAATTAGATTTGCAATCCATTGGAAGCGGTAGTCAGGGTCTCATGTAGGCTTGCTTAGTAGTAACGAAGCATCACGTCGAGATTGACAATTGGCCTCATGCGACAGCAGCATATAGTGATTCAAGTTTGAGCATCGTGCGAAGGACATGAGACTCGAATATTCAAAAAGTCCAAAGAGGAGGAATTGACCTCTGCCGCGCGCCAATGTGGTCGTTTTATAAGACAGCGAGCTAGGAGAACTCCAAGAATTTGTGAAGTAAAGAGGCTGGAGCAGTAAGCAGCTGCAGCACTAGGCTAGCGAGATTTTGAGTCTGTTGAAAGGATTATTAGTTACATGTTCCCCATAGAACAATTGCAGAAGCTTGGCTGAGCGCGGGCACAAACTGAATTCACGGAGTTGTGGCCAGCCGTGAGAAACTTTAGGGGTTTGACCAAACCTCATTCACTTTGTTTCTACTGAAGACTGTCTTGTACTTTGGGTATGACTTGCTTATCTTGGATGCGCCTATCTCAATACTTACATCATGTTTAGGTTATGATTAAATCCGTAGCAAGATATACTAACAAGCGGCAACCTTCAAGAGTCGTTTATGTTCCTAGTATATCGATGCCCGAAAGAACCCGCTAAATCTGCTGCTGCTGCTTTGTGTCGTCGCAATTCTCATTCTCGGGCTTTCGGTGTGAAAGGGACGATGGACACTCAGGGATTGGGAGTGTGGAGGGATGCATACATATGAAATGGAAAACGGAGGGTATCACGGGTACATGAAGGGTTAAATTCAACGTAACACGCGACTCACGCATCACTCGTTCTCAAACGTCGAGAGTTTCCCCCCCAGTTTCGTGTACTCGGAGTCGGTCATGCGGTTTCGTGTGTCTCGCCCGTGCCCCGTCCTCGTCTCGCCATTTCTCTTCCCGGTCGTGGACTCGCCGGCTCTCGTCGATCGTCGGCCGTTCATCAGTCCTGAGGCCGACGACCATGCTCCTTTGCGCTCGTAGTGAGAAGCCGAGCTTCTCTGGCGAAAGGAAGCGGAGGAGCAATTTGAGGCGGCATCTCGTACTGAGCGTGCGATGTCAAATCTAGACGGCATTTCGGTGATTATACTTTTTTCCTCTCTTAAATTCATCGTTCAATGTTTGTATATACAGATGTAATCCCTGTGCTCGAAGCCGTCTCCCGCCCAAAAGATGACGGTAGATGGATGTCCAAGTGCCTCGCGGGACTATATCGTCCATCGTAGAGACTTGGGCACTGTACAGACAATTGGAGCCTACCTCCTGGAGTTGCATGATACCTGCGGCTCCTATAAATAGAAGTAGAATTTTCTCGACTGTTAATGACACGATCTCGACTTGTCGAGCGTTGAAAATTGTTTATGGAGATTGCATTATCTATGCATCCCAAGAAGGCACAGGTGAGGCGCACCTTTGGATTCGTGGAAGTCTCAGGACAGCTAATGTTGTTTTCAATACTCAAACCAGGTCTCTAATTTTGTTATTGCGTTGTAGTGGCGCGTACGGTGATTCTTATACCATCAGTGGTTGTCCGATAACTCGAGATGCAGTATAGGTACGGTTGTCAGTTACGATTGTCATCTTCTGCGGGCTGAGTGTTCCCCTAGTGGACCGTAGTGATGACGGATATTCAGGTCCCCGTCACAGAATTTATCGCGTTTTCACCTGGCTACTCAATAGGGTAGAAATGCACCTCCTTTATCGAATGGTTTCTCCATCGTCTCTAATAGTCAGAAGGGGTTTACAACCGTCATCGTGCTCCTCTCAAGTCATTTGCTGGCCAGATACATCTACCTCGTTTGATCGCTGCTCTTTTTCACCATGAGGCTTTCCACCGCAGCCATCACTTTTTCGCTCCTCTACGTCGTAGGAGTCGTGTCAGCCAACCCCCATCCATGTCCACAAACACAAGTTACAACCACGGCTGTTGAATCTAACGTCAACGTGTCTACAGCGCACCAGAACTTGGTACGGTACGTTTCCGTATATCTGTCGTTCGTCGAATAGTTTCTTAGCTCTCTTTAGTAGAATGAGTGCCAAAGAAGTTGTCGGCCTAGTAGGGTTTGCTGATTGGCGACGTAAAATCGACTGTTTTGCCTACCCACCACTATCACCACCACCATCATAACGAAACAGATCTTCACCGAAACTCGGCACGGTACGTTCCCATATATCTTCATCGAATAGTCTCTGAGTTCCGTTTAGTAGATTTAACCCCAAACAGAACGAGGCCTCGGTAGGCCTCGAAGTCCGCGACATTACACCCCGCTGACGCGCCCTTACGCGAACTATTGCTATCAGGCATCCCAGCGGCCGTCAATCTGGAAGTCAATCCGGAGGTTGAGGAAGGGCCAATACTCCCGCAGACTATCCTAACGGTGGTCAAGTTGAAGGACATTACAACGGTGCTCGAACTCAAGGGCATGCTGCTGCTGCTGATGTTCAAACACACAGTTCAAGTCGTGCTCCGCCTGCTGCTCACCAGGCAGGATGTGCACGGACTGGTGCTATCAGGCGGCCTGGTGGTCGTGCGAGCGGTGGCTCAAACGGAGAGGCACCGAAAACCAATACTCCCGGTCAAACTAACGGTGGTGACACTGGTAGCCACACAAACACCGGTCAACATTCCAGTGATGGCCAAACCCAACATGCCATTGGTGGAGCGGCCCAGGGACATTCGGGTAGCGGTCTAATTTCTGCCCGCCATCAACGCGGTCTCACCACGAGCAATGCTATCAGCCGCGCTGGCGGTCGTGGAAGCGGCGGTCAAAGTGTGGACAGGGCGGGAGGCTTTAGGAGAACAGGCGTCACACGCAGGAGAAAATGCTGATGGCCAGTGATCCTCCAACGTGATGTCATGCCTATCATACATTACATACAAAGGAATGGATTCTTTGCATATAATACATTCATCAAATGCGGCGTTCTTCGCGTATAACGTGAGCACGTGAAGGCATTACTTGTTTGAGATACACTACCTTTACGCGCTGCATCGTACTGCCACGGCGTTTCTGCACCTCTACCACGTTCTCTCTCTCTTTCGCTGGGAAGGAAATAATGCACCAGCGAAACATCGAGCGTCCTGAGCTTGTCCGGTCAAATCGACGGCGGTTGAGTTTAGGTGGTATCTTCAACCGCAACCATGATGCTCTTTCAGCTCGAAAGGGAGATTGTGCTCCGATTTCTACAACTGAGGGCTCGCTTCCAGAAGATATCGTTCACGAAATAGTTGGTCTTTTGCCTCCTTCCGACATACTAAGCTTCAGCTTAACGGTATGTGTTGTTCCTGGAGGGTTTTGAAAGACTGATACTGTTTACGCCAGTGTTCATCCTTGCGCGACTTCCTAATACCAGCATTATACGAGTCTGTCTCTTTGAAATCCAGCAAAAAATGCAAAGTTACCTTGAACATGCTCTTTGATCACCCGGAGATCTGCACTCATATCCGGAGACTGACTGTACGGCCCAACTACTACTTAGCCTGGCCAAAGCCAGATGAAACGGTAGAAGAGACATGGGTCTCTCAGATGATTGAAAAGATAGCGGAGCACTTTACTTTGTTGCACACCTTTGACTGGGACGGACTTGAGTTGCCCTCGGACGAGATGTGGGGCGCTCTGCGGAGATCGTATGCTGCTCTTTCAAATCAACCGCCACGCTCTGACCCGTTTTCTAGTTGCCCAAACCTGAGAAACATATTCACCAACGTTGGCTTACTACCAATAGACACAGACAGCCAAGCGAGTTTATCATCCTTCAACCGTTGAGACATACTCAACCTGTTCGGCAGCTCTTTGAATTTTCAGACCTCAAAAGCTTTTCTCTGATCGTGCGCTATGGTCTCAATGGAAGAGGTCAGTTCCCTTCCTACTACGCATTCGTTGCTAACATCTCGCAGATCTTTTCCCTCATGCAGAGACTCTCCCATCAGCTTTCTGGGACATGTTGATCAATCGATGTTCTAATCTAGAGGAACTCGCCATCTGCAGCTTCTCTTCTTCCACACGACTGTTTGATTTTCTTCCCATCACCGAAGCCCGATGGGCGAAGTTACATACCCTGACTTTGGGATCATTTGGCTACCAGGCTGACTTCTCGTTGGGGCCGGCGGACGAGATGTCCTTCTCTCAATTCTTGAACAATCACCCGACACTGAAGTATCTTCGCTTGCAGTGGAACTTTAAGCGCTGGGTTTCCCCAAACGATTTGCGACTGGAACTCTCTCCGAATGCACTCCCAGAGCTCGATACCTTTGTGGGTATATACCAACAGCTTGAGAAGCTTCCTAATCTCGCTTCTATCGAGGCCTTGGATCTGACTTGCGAACCGATACATGAATATCGATTGCACCACATTTGCCCGCTGTTGCGAAAACTCACCTCGCTTACTTCCCTGGATCTGTGGACTCATGTACCGGACCATGACAATACCCCTTTGTTTTCGTCGCTCTTTTCGTCGTGTCCCAACCTTACTGATCTTCATTTCATGTGCACGATGGCGTTTCCCGCCGTGAGTCCATCCAATATCCGCTCTTGCACAATCACTAACTGCCCTTTGCGTCTCACAGAAATCATTAAAACAGCTTCTCTCACAGCTATACCGGCTCCCAGAGCTTAAGCGCTTTTCGCTGACGAAAGGTCACCGATATGGCGATAACAGCATGCTTGAGAGCGCTCTCCTTATCCTGCGCTCGAAGCCTACCTTGGAGCAGATTAATATCCGATGGGCGCGAGAGAGGGCGCCTAATCATCTGAAACAGGAGGGCACGTACGACATTAGATCCATCGATGGCCATCCATCCTCTTTGGTAGTACGCGAGCAGGGAATTCCGCTCGTGGGCCGCCCGTTTGATCGCGAATACAAGTACTCCCTCCGGCTGTCAGGTATCATAGGTTTTGTAAAGCGGTCCCAGGTGTTGCAAATGCTGCGCGGTTTCTGATATTTTCATCCTTGACATAGAGTGCGTGCCTTCCATGATGGGACGCTGACTTGACACTGATTGTGTATCAAGGTCTTGTCTGATATCCTTCCGTATACGACGATGACGACACTTGGTTGTTATACTCCTCCTATCATTTACCTTTTTACCCTCTATATCTACAATTTGTACTCTTGTTGTACTAAGTCACACGTCGAGCGCGTGTTGTATGCATGCATGCTGTAGTATATGTAGTATATGTAGTATGTTCCGATCTGACCCTTTCTTTTTCATCATCTTGTAGCGTAGTACTACGACCCCAATATCGACCTCATGGTATCATCATCAGTCATCAGAAGCGGGCCCTTCTCTCACGATGTAGATAGAAGTGGACAAGGTGCGGTCATAACCCTATCCAGTCATCGTTCTTATCATGTCCTCATCGTCGATCTTCAACTGCACAGTTTGTGCTCTTCAGATGCACGAAAATGCGAGGGAAAGCCATGTCTCAGGGAAAAAACACGTTCAGAAGCTCGCCGCGAAGGACAAGGGCTTAGTATGGAACTGCCCCACCTGTCGGATTGTAATGTCCTTTTCCTCCAAGACATCCCACAAAGCGGGGAAGCGGCACAAGTCATTGTTGAGGTTGGGTGCGTAGTATACTTACAAGATCTATTGTTTGAACATACTTCACGAGCCTTTAACATTCGGTAGCGGTCACAGAGCAGATTTCTTCAAAGAGAGCCACCGTTATTGCAGCAGTTGCGCAAAATCAAAAGTGGACATGCCTCGTTTGCCAGGCTAAGATGAGCATCACTTCAAAATCAGCTCACGAGAAAGAAAAATATCATCAAATGCAACTTACACAAGGTCTGTCAACCGTTTTGTGCAATCAACGCAACGGGAGCTGAAACTAATCACTGACTTATTAGTGGCCAGAGGTTCTTCACAGGTTGCGAAAGAACCAGTAGGCAAAAAGAGAAAAAAAGGGAAACGATCTGCTCCTCATGATTCAGATTACGAAGAAGGGCTTGCACTCTTACGCGATATTGACACACAATGGGGAATGCTTCCTCAGGGGGGAGCATATAAAGAGAGAAATCATTACTTTGGGCCGGGCATACACGACTATTATTGAAGCAAACACGTTAACGACATTACGTCTATACATACATGAAAAAAATCGTCATCCACACTGTCCTACGCTGAATTTGATTCAGCCTCCGAGTTAAACTTCGCCGCCGCCAAATTGTTAAGCTTGTCCTCTTCTGCATCCAACTTTCGGACACAGAACCAGAACACAACGCCAGAAATACCGGAAATAACACCCATGGTGGCGTAGTTCCACACAAGCAATGGATCCGTAGAAAGGGCTGGATAATAGCCATGATCATCAGTTCAGCCAAGCTTGGAGAGCGCCGAAAATACGCACAGACGAAGGCTTCGCCAATAGCGGATGAGATAGCTGAGGTGAAGAGGAAGATAGACATCACAAGGGACCTCATGTTGACAGGGGCCTTGGTGAAAGCGTACTCTAAGCCCGTGATGGAAGCAAAGATTTCACTGAAGGCGATGAGAACATAGCTGCGAAATATCGTATTAGAAGCTTCTCTATTAAATAGGAATCTAGGGGAACTTACGATCCTGTCTGAGCCCACACGTTGATAGGCGAAGTGAGGAGGTTGCCATCCGCATCGACACAAGTAGAAGCGGAGTAATGGCAAGGGTTGGTCTAGGTGATCAGTCAGTCAGTCAGCTAGAACGTTAGATGCAACGTGTAGGCTTTCTAACCTTATAAATGTAGTGCTGTAGAACTAAACGATGGGATATTAGCGATGTCGGGAGCAATTGAATTAGCAGCCTACCTGCAGCCCATATCATCGATGCTGTCCCGGTGTAAAATCCACCAGTGATTTTCTTCAAAGCACTGAAGTTATATCCGAAGCGACGGAGTGCAGGGTAGATCTTGAAATAATTAATGAATATCAGAAATATCGCATAATATGCAGGATTAACATACGATGAGATCACAGATGGGGATGAAAATGATGAGGGCGAAGGGGTCGAGATTCGAAAGCACATCATTGGGCAAACCGTGTGTGGCCATAGTAGCAGCTTGGGACGTCAAGTTGTTATTCAACTGGTTGTAAGTAAGCCCTACAGTTTTACGTATATCAGCCATGCTCGAAAATAATGTAAAAAAAAACGAGCTTACACCAGAGGGGGTACCACAAGAAAACAGCGCAGGCTTTGAGTCCACGCCTCACTTCGTCAACCCACTGATCGTCGAAGGTCATCCATTTCGGCTTGTTGTCGCCCAGTTTGCTAGGCTTGACATTCTCCCAGAAGTCGTCCGCAGTCAGATGCTTGTAAGATTTGACAGGGTTCAGGCTCCAGCGGCCCTTAGCTGCAAGGCCAAATAGACGCAACGTGGTAGCGAGGACGGAACCAGTAGGAGGTGAGCGTATATATCGGTTGCGGCCATACCAGAGGACGATAGGGCAGAGCATGAAGACAATAGTTGGGAGAGTGTACGCCAACCAGAAGCCAACGTACTAGGGGTTGATGAGACGAGGGGATTAATCCCTTAATTGAAGACGAACCTTCTCCGAATATGCCATACCAATTTGTCCAACGAGAGCACCAATGTTGATGAATAGGTAGAAGTACTATATCACCAGCGTTAATATTCAAATCAAGATATCGTCGAATTAGAAAATGTACCATGTAGACTCTGGAAACCGTCAGGACAGGATCAACAATGACCCTCTCGCCAGACTTGAGCGTGATTACGAAGAGACGTGTACGCCTATACTGCTCAGCGACCAGAGGAGAAATATTGGATTTAAACAAGCCAGTCCCTGGTTGCATAAACTCAATAATTTATAAGGAAATAAGCACGAAAGATTCATACCGAGGCCCATAACGATCAAGGCAATGACGAAGCAAGCCATAGCACCACCACTGTGCTCAATGACTCCCGGAACAGCAGAGACGACCAGAAGAATGTGCCCGATGAGCGCGACAAACACTGCTATACAGATCGTGTTGAATCGACCTAAATAAGTATCGGCAATATAGGCTCCAAGCAGAGGGGTAACGTAGCACCTGAAGTGTTGTCAGCGGGCACCTGAAGATACAATACGATATGACAAACCAAAACTGGTAAAAGGTGGTAAGACCAGTCGAAGCCTGTTGTCCATAACCAAGAGCGCCAGATTGGCCGTTCGCGCCTCCAGCACCCGTATGCGAGCCGGCAGGAAGCTTCTGCTGGATAAAGTTTGTCTAAGGAGAGAGGTACGTTTCAGCAGTGATCAATAAGAGAAAATGAACACATACGAAAACGACTGAGGAACCGTAGAACTGTCAAAAGTTAGTTTTGGATTGGGTGGGAAAAGAAGCAACAACGTACCGAGAATCGTTCAGCCAGTTCAACGAAGGCGATCACTGTAAATTGGCGATTACATAAACAGCGAGGAGGAACAGGATTGAATCACATACAGTAGGCGTTCCAGGGAATCGAGTCAGCGACTCGGCGAAGAGTGACCCTCTCCTCCTCGGTAGGGAAGACTAAGCCGTCGTGAATACCGTCGGAGACATATAATTCTCCATCTTGGATGTCCTGTTTCTCGTCGACGTCGAACTCCTTCTCGTGCTTGATAATATCCGAGGTAGGTTCGCTGGCCATGGTCGGACGCGGCGGGAAGGGGGGGGCCTAAACTGAATGGGCTGGCCCTCAAACGAACAAACTTGCGCCATTTATGAGGCTCCACAGGTTATGTCGGCGCAACACAAACGACCATGTGGAATGCGGAAGATAAGGTCCCCGGTTTAGGAAAAAACAACCGCCATTGGGGGAAAATGATATAGCCGATAAAAAGCATGCAGACATCGGAATAAGAACAGAGAGATCAAGAGCGCGGGCGGCTTGCGCAATTTTCTAACTGCGGCACACGACAACTATGCCCCTGAAGAGGTAAAGATAACCGCTGTTAGGGAGACCGAATG
>JABAJS010000166.1:0-25349 GCA_018221635.1 Tephrocybe sp. 10521TJB
GCGAGTGACGTCATGAATCAGTGGCGTTGCTGTATGCATCAACCATTTCTGTCCTATAGCTAAAATTATAACCGTAGATCCAGAGTACATGCATAGATAACATAGCCTAAGTGTATAAATGCAAGGAATGCAACTAATCATGCCAAGCACTGGCTGTAATATGCATTCGAATATACACACGTCGTACCAGACGCGCATACAGTCGGGCCGGTGTACCCAGTTCCACCACTACATATACATTAGATATGCAATATACTATCAAGAATAACGGAGATCTTACCATTGACCCCATTCGCTCTGCGTAGCAGTGGACGCAGGTGCGCTGGAAGTTGATGTGGTCGTAGTTGATGTGGTCGTAGTTGATGTGGAGGTGGAAGTGGAAGTGGAAGTGGAAGTGGAAGTGGAAGTGGAGGTTGTGGACGATGTGGTAGTGGTTGACTTGGAGGTTGTAGACGTCGAACTAGAGCCTTCCTCGATGGAAACGCTGTAGCTGCTCGTCACCAGGTTTGCTGAGCCCGTGAAGGGTTCTGTGCCGGCTTGGATGGCTTGCACATACTGTTCTCGTCGTGAGTCGGCTGTCGGTGAATCTAGGCAAAAGATTTGAAAACATACCTGACTACCTGAGACACCCTCGTTCTGAACGAGGTATTCTATTTGGTAGATCAGACAAAGAGGATATAGAAGCCAAGTAAAGGAAACAACTACTCACGGAAAAACTCGTTAAGGTCAGCAGAAAACGAGGTAATATTCCCCGAGGCAGTGACGAACGAGAAAACGTTCCAGTTCTCATTGGGTCCTGACCATAAGTTCCAGGTGTAACCCGCGAGAGAGATTCCCGAAACGATTGTAGAACCGACGGGGTCAATCCTGCCAAGGCTTCAGCATTGAAAATCGGCATCGAGATTCTGAGAAGACGTACCCGCCTAGACCGGAGAGCCAGATCATGCTGAGAAGAAAGCCTAGGGTTAGAGATGATACTCTCATAATAGGACACGCAGACTTACATCTCGTAAGAGGAAGCGGTGCTCGCAGTTTCTCCACTAGAAGCGACGCCAAGCCACATATCGTAGCTAAGTACAGCGAAAGAACAACAGCGTCAGTGTCATAGAATTAGCGCCTTGAATGAAGCAATTAAACTAACGAGACATCAGCACGGATACCCGAGGACGCTGTTTCATACTCCCAGTTCCATGTCGTCGGTGCCGAACCTATATTCTGTAGCTGAACCCCCAGTGCAGTGTTTGAGAGGACATTTGCGTCTATAATTAATTATGATCAGGCGGGTGCAACATCAGACTAAGCATTTGATACGTACAGCTCTTGACATCATCCTCATTGTCAGCCCATGTCCAGTCAGTCGACCAGGATATCGTGGACCCCGATTCGCTGATTAGAGTCGAAGATTGGCTGCCTGTGCCCTCGTCTACGAGGACCTCATCATCAGGCGATGCTGGAGGCAGACGATGGATAGGCAAACGTACCTTCACCCCAGAGGTTCTGGCATAGGGTGTACGAACCAGCAGTAAGGCAATCATATTGCCCGCTGATCGTCTGACCGAAGCTTGCTGTAACAAGAACGAGGGAAATGAAAAGACCTGCGAGTTTGAGTGGCATCAAAATAGAATAGAGGGGCCTTTGAGATGGGAGAAGATGTATGTTAACGGGGGTTGTATTTATGTATATTCGGATATAATCTGAAAATACATAGGAGACGCGAGAAATTTACCCGAAGATGAAAGTGAGCTATAAATGAAGATCATCAAGAATTGAATTTTGATTGACCTTAGGCTTGAGGTCATGAGGGTCATCGTCAGGTGGTCGCAAGACATACAGCAAACCCACCTAAGAAATTCCGCGCCATTCAGGGCCTGTTTTGACGTCGACAGGAAATCATATTCATTCTGCCGAGTTTATGTCCGACTTTGTCCGAGACTACAGACTCGAAATGTGCATTGCGCATCAATATGCATCATCAGTAAGTGTTAATACTTCACTTCTTTGGTGGCGCAAAAAAACCAACTTCAAAGATTATCTTTTCGGTTGTAAGGACACAGAGCTGGCCGGTTGCTGGACAAAGACTGAAGATAGCCAACACCCGCCTAGTTAATCGTCAACACTTCGAAGTTCGGTTAGTATTGCGGAGCGTACCTGATAGCAGGTTTCAAGGTGATAAATAAGCTAAGTGAAGACCCCAAACGTTATATCATGATATACTGCTTGAAAGCCTTACACCAGGAGCGAAGTTGTAGTACCAGTTTAAAACCAGGCTAATTGGTTATGGGGAAACCCGAACAGGCCTGGGTCGGCTCAAACGTAGTAGTGATGGTAGGCTCGGGGGAGTGCTACCTCGCCAAGATTGTAGATGATCACGAAGGCGATGTACCATTATTGGCAGTGGCAAATGTCATAAAAAAGCCCTATGAGGGAAAGGGAGCCTGAGATGAGGCTGGTTACAGAGTTATAGTCCATCTACATAGCGCCCTTACATAAAAACGGCGCATGAGTTCAGCTTGTCTCGGGAAATGGGGACCAGGACCTGGCCAGGACGGCAAATTTAAACGGACGGATACAAGACGTAGTCTATTTATATACGCGAATAGTGCACCTGAGGACATATATATCAATGTAAAGTATATATATAGATTTTTTGATGATGAGACTTCCGATGTTACGATATCGACATGTGCGCTTGTGTTCATCAAAACTCTTACAACCAAAGCTGTCTTACACCGAGTTCTACAGCATGGTACTTATACTTCCTGCTGACATTCTACTCCTTTCCGCCACATTTCGCGGCTGCTCAAGAGGATAACGAAGACGCCCACTAACTTGTTGGACATCGACAGTAACGAGAGACTCTGTCATCCTGGTAGTACGAATCATCCCACCAGGTATCAAAATCGTACTATAGTGTTCAGCTGTAACCTCACACAAGATCTTCAATGCCATTGATACTGGGTTTAGAACATGTCAGAAAAATCCTCAAACTCCCCTAGCCCACGTTACATCAGAAACCACTTGTTTGTCTTGCTTGTTCATCCCAGCACAGTCAAAACCGATCAGGTTGAGTCTCCCACCTCCGTCAACATGTCCACCAGTGTGTAACATCATCAAAAACATGCTTCAGCTGCCTTTTGGAAATATGCACTTGGCTCGACACACTCCATGACAACCATGTTCATTGGAAGACGAAAATTGTGTGCCTTGGCCTTCGGGAGAGGTAAGTTGTATCCGAGAGTATGCTGTCGGCGGTCGAAATTGGGCCACCGTAAAAGAGCCTGGGCGCATATCCCTTTTTATAGAGTGACTTGTGGACATCAGTACAGTCGTAACGAACTTGACAACGATCTCCTTAGATTCGAATCATCCACAAGCTCTGCACGAAACGTGACGCATGCTGCAATCGCCCAAGATATCTAAACTGGATGGAACCGGTTGGTCTTTGTACAGACGTCACGGTGACGTAGGGCGTTTGAGTCCTTGTCGAAGGCCTGCATATTTTTGTCGATGGCGACGCCCTTAAGCTTGTAATAGTTAACGTCTTGAATGCTGTCGCGCAAAACAGGGAACACATGTGCAAGATGCATGAGTCGGTCCTCCAGGTGCGTTGCCAAGTTGCCCATCCACAACATGACAAGTCGCTGGACGATAGGACGGTCGGTGGAGACGGCTAATATGGCACCTCCACCCGCAAACAGGAT
The DNA here is from genome assembly GCA_018221635.1 of Tephrocybe sp. 10521TJB. Lineage (NCBI taxonomy): Eukaryota > Fungi > Basidiomycota > Agaricomycetes > Agaricales > Lyophyllaceae > Tephrocybe > Tephrocybe sp. 10521TJB. The sequence continues at coordinate 3,702 of JABAJS010000166.1, forward strand.
CGTTGGACAACGTATTTTATCACGGATAGGAAAAAACTGCGTGCCATGGTCAATAAGAGGATTCAGATGATACATAATAAAAACGTGTCATTGACTCATGTCCTTCTGGTTGACCCAGAAATTCCTTGCGCTCAAACCCTTTGGACAGACGTACTTACGGTCAAGACCACGCACCAACCAATTTCATGTCCTATAGCTGAAAGTATAACCGTACTGGCACAATCCATGGCTCATCCATACATAGCCTAAATGTAGTATACATGTAGTAATGAAACCGATCACAGGCATTGGCTATAATACGCATTCAGCACTGTACACGTCGTACCGGACGCGCATACACTCGGGCCCGTCCACCCAATTCCACCACTAGGTATACATCAGGCATGCGATACACTATCAAGAACAACGGATAACTTACCATTGGCCGTATTTGGTCTGCGTAGCAGTGGAAGAAGGTGCGCTGGTGGTTGGTGAGGTAGTTGGTGTGGTAGTGGTTGGGGCGGAGGTCGTGGACGGCGAGCCTTCCTGGATGGCAACGCTGTAGCTACTTGTCACCAAGTTTGCCGAGCCCGTGAAGGGTTCTGTGCCGGCTTGGATGGCTTGCACATACTGTTCTCATCGCGGTGAGTCAATCGGTGAATCTAGCGAAAAGATTTCTGAACACACCTGACTACCCGAGACGCCCTGGTTCTGAACAATGTATCCTGTTCGGTAAATCAGACAACGAGAATAGAGAAACTGAGTAAGGGAAACAACTACTCACGGAAAAACTCATTAAGGTCAGCAGAAAACGAGGTAATATCCCCCGAGGCGCTGACGAATGACAAAACTTGCCAGTTCGAATTGGGGCCTTTCCATAAGTTCCAGGTGTGTCCCGCGAGAGAGATTCCCGAAGTGATTTGAGAGCCGACGGGTTGGATCCTACCAAGGCTTCAGCATTGGAAATCGGAATCGAGATGGCTCTGAGGAGACGCACCCTCCTAAACCGGAGAGCCAGATCATGCTGGGAAGAAAGCCTAGGGTTAGAGATGATTACTCCCATGACGAAATATGCAGACTTACATCTCGTAAGAGGACGCGATGCTCGCGGGTTCTCCTGTAGAAGTGACACCAGTCCATATATCGTAACTAAGCACGGAGAAAGAAAAACAGAGTCAGCATTATAGAATTACTTGGATGTAGCAATACAGACTAACGAGACATCAGCACGGATACCCGAGGACTCTGTTTGATACTGCCAGTTCCACGTCGTCGGTGCCGAACCTATATTTTGTAGCTGAACCCCCAGTGCAGTGTTTGAGAGGACATTTGCGTCTACAATTAATCATGATCAGGCAGGTGCGATATCAACCTAAGCATCCAATATGCACAGCTCTTGACACTATTCTCGTTGTTAGCCCATGTCCATTGAGTCGACCAGGATACTGTGGGCCCTGATGCGCTGATTAAAGTCAAAGATTGGCTGCCTGTGCCCGACGCTATGAGGAGCTCATCATGAGGCAATGCCAGAGGTAGACGATGATAGAAAAACGTACTCTCGCCCCAAAGGTTCTGACAAAGGGTGTACGAACCAGCAGGAAGGCAATCGTATTGCCCGCTGATCGTCTGACCGGAGCTTGCTGTAACAAGAACGAGAGAAATAAAAAGACCTGCGAGCTTGAATGGCATCAAATTAGAATAGAGCAGAGCCTTTGAGATTGGGGAGATGTATGTTAGTGGGGTCGTATTTATGTATGCGACGTCGGATAATCCGAAGACAGGAGATGGAAGAAAATTCCCCGAAGATGAAATTGAGCTTTTCACCGAGCTCTCATTAGATTTAAATGGAGTTTATCAAGAATTGAATGTTGATTGACCTCGTTCCATATGCGATGAGGTCATGAGGGTTTAAGTGCTTGGCATAAGATGTGGATCAAAGAAACGAACAGCCAGCGAAGAGCTCCAACTTCGGGGTAACCTAAGAGATTCCGCGTCATCCAAGGTTAGTTTTGACGTCGATATGTAAGTATTCTGCCGAGTTTAGGTCCGACTACAGACTCGAAATGTGAGCTGCGAATCAATATGTGAGGGTTAATACTTCACTTCACTTTGGCGGCGCAAGAAAATTAACTACAAAGGCGAAGAGCCGGCCAGAGCTAGCCAAAGATCGAAAAGGCAGTCCACTCCCGCCTAGTTGATCGCCAAAGTCACTTTGGTTGTAGTGTTGCCTGATAGCAGCTTTCGAAGGCATGGTGTCAATGTAAAATGAGCGTTTATTGAGAAGCTTGGGAGCTCAGAAACATGATTTGGGCCCGGTCCATGGCAATAAATTACGCCGTCGATATCGATGTCTGCAATTAAATATAGTATAGTACATGCAATTACATTGCAATTCATTCTGGTTATCATTCGGATGGCACAAACGACTCACAAGACCTGTTTATGCGATTTCCAATCCCGTGTCTATCCCCAAAAATATCAGCTCTCACGCACACGGCCGAACACAAAAATGATACCTGATGATCCACACTGCAATACAGGGTCTCCTTGCACCTCTGACAGCGCTGTAGGGTGGTGGGATTCTCCGCGCCGGGGGCATGTTCGACATGGCACGTCCAGAAATTGCACATCACGTGCCCAGTCGGCCATACACTCTTCCGCACCAGCTTGCTACCCTTAACGAGGGAGCGACAGTTTTCAAAGTTGAAGAAACCGCAACCCGTCTCCATACAGTGAGGGCTATTACACGCGCGGCCTTCTGCAGTGACGGAGTAGAAGACGATAAAGGGTGCGACATAACCCACTGCCGGATCCTGGAGCAGGGACCTGACCAGAAGGTCCACTTGCGGGAAACACGGCCTCAGGTAGCGGCAGAAAGAGCCTTCTACTTCAGCATCTGTCAGTGTCACGGCTGTCAGTGTCACGGGGAATTTTAGTTCGCGTGGTTCAGTCACAACTGAGGAAATGACCAACAATGTGCATTTCACTCCTTGTCCGACCATTCACCTTTGCTGAGTCCCACCCAATAGTCCATTGCACGACATAATAAGTCCTGTGACCAACCCACCATGATTAAAGGTATATCACCTCCTCCACGATCATGCATATTTCGGAGTAAAAGCAATTCATGCATTTTTATTTAATTAGAGTCGGATTTATGACATCGCTTCCTGGACGTGGACAAAATCAACGCACCATAGTAAATAAAACAAAGGCTTGATACTCCAGACGCGTCATCTCTTTTTTGTTATCCGCCCTGTTCCACTCCGAGGAGTGCGCATACATCTGAACGTTGAAATCCGCCAGATGCATCGGAAGCAGCTTTCCCGTGTCAAGCGCGCGAAAGAACAAGCTACTTGCAACAAACGGCTGTCCAGTTTTCCATGCGACCAAGCGACCTTGTACTCCCTTTGTGATGCGCTCCTCGTCGGACAATTTGACTGCGTCAGGACCCATGGCCATCACGCGATACCAGTGTTGAAAAGGAGAACCTCCAGGAACGTGAGACCAATTCTTTTCGTGTTGAAAAAGCTCGTTTCTCCACTTCTCCACTCGCCATCGAGGCACTTCGTCGAGAATTAGTTCACATTGTGAAATTAGCGCTGGCTCTATGGAGGCAACGGTGGCACGGTTGGCAGACATATTGACTGTTTTCCAGGTCCAAATAGGGAGTGAGAAAGAGAAAATTAATATGTCACAAACAGTGCGGGTGTGACTAGTCGCGCTAACCGAATATAGAATCTTATAGTACTACCACGACGACAACGAGGACGACAGCCTGAATGTTTTAAGGTAATACCGTCATAGTTTCACAGATCATCGACGACGTCCGAGAAATATCTAGTGTATGAATCGAGCTCTTGACCCCAATCTCGGACCCTTGGTCCTTGAATCGTCTTCCGAAAAGTGAGTCTGAACATCCAGCATTTCATATATTTCATATTGCTGAATGATCAAAGAAGCTATAGGAGCTTCTATGTTTGTTACCAGAAACATGAGATCTCCTCGAGATTTGGGGTTCACCTCATCAAGGCACGGCAGGCACCTTACCCAGCATCGCGTTCGAAGCTCACCGCCCTTGGGCGAATCTCCGTAAGGTGGACGGGAAACAGTGTTAGTAAACATGCATGCATCGTCAATCACGGTTTGAGAGTACATGGTCACCATGACCACTGGTGGTGTGTGCCTCTTTTTTTAAACAAGACGTCGGCAGAAGCCTTTTACATTTGGCCACTACATTCGATCAGCAGCCATTTTGCAATTTCTGAAGCAAATCTAGAAGACGCCACTGGAGCCTGCGTAGCACTTGTTTGACCTCACAAGTACAAGTATATGCAAACGCATAATGGCCTTTACCTTGATCTCGCTCTGCTCACAGTCCGAGGCTGGCGGTATCACATCTGTTAAACTGCGTGCTGTAACATTGGTTTGCTATTGGCGTACGACCCTGGGACAAGCCGGCAGGCGATGCCGATTGACATCACCGCTGAACCGAGTAACGGAAAATAAAGTTTTGTTTTGTACCTACAGTCTCCTCTTCTCAGTAATGACTGTAACGGGGAGATCAAGTATGGATTCCCCTGGAAACGGGAATCGCCTTCGATATGAATCTCGACTTTCAGCCTACTTATAAAGCTCACCTCGATGCCTCCCGGCGTTGCAATAAACCTATGCCTTCCCTTCCTATGGTAGCTCTAGCATCTCCCAAGGTCTACGGTGCCATATGGATTACCCTATTCGTCGCTTTCTATCTCTACAAGCGCTACAGAAATCGTCAACGAGTCAATCTCCATGGCCTTCCATATCCGCCCGGACCGCGTCCTCTTCCGCTGATAGGCAATCTGTTTGACTTGGCACGTAAAGACGAAATATCGGCGTATCTCTCCTTATACCGTCAATACGGTTCAGTCCCATTTCCCCTTTCCTAATCTAAATTACTCAGTGCGTTCTATAGGTGACCTCGTATTCCTTAGCGTCCTTGGAAAGAATGTTCTCTTCGTTAATTCGTTTCGTGTCGCCAACGACCTTTTCGAAAAACGTTCTGCGAATTACTCTGACCGTGGTCATTCAACGATGCTTCATGATCTGTAAGAAGTGATGTTTCTAAATTTCACTGTATCATGTCTTGACCCCTGTCATAGGATGGGATGGGATTGGACATTCGGGCATATGCCATATGGTTTGTTAAGATTTCGTCACCGTAAGATACAACTGCTGAAGTTATACAGGCGACCGTTGGAAAGCCCATCGTCGCATGTTCCATCGTCAATTTCAACAATCTGTGACCCCTGTCCATTGGCCGGTCCAGCGCAAAGAGACGCACGCCCTTCTACGTCGGTTACTTAACTCTCCAGAGGACCTCATTGAACACCTCCGTCAGTAAGTCCTCCATTTGTGGGTTGACTTTTGAGATCTTTTAACATATTTTCAAGCAACGCTGCAAGCGTCATAATGAACGTCACCTATGGAATACATATTGCACCAACGAATGATCGATATATAACGATTGCTGAGAAAGCCCTAGCCGGTATGGCTGAAGCAGCGAACCCTGGAGCATTTCTTGTCGACCTTTTGCCTTTCAGTACGTGCATTCATCCGACGTTACTGACACGAGTTTACTGACTTCTCCATCTAGTGAAGCACATCCCGTAAGCTTCTCACACATGCTAGAGTCTGCTTCATCTCATACGTCTATCAGTGAGTGGGTCCCGGGAGCAGGTTTTCAACGTAAGGCTAGAGAATGGAAAGCAGCCGTTTACGAAATGCGCGATGCACCGTTCGAGACTGCCATACGTGCTATGGTAAACTAGTCATAGACGTCAAGCATAAAAAACCATCTAACCCGCGAATAGAAAGAAGGCGTGGCTTCCGTAAACTTCGTGTCCAACCTCGTGGGCGATCTCGAATCTGAATCCAAGGAATCGCTGCAACGTAACATCGGACTTGTCAAAGCATGTGCTGGTATGTCCTACGCGGGTAAGTTCGCTCAACGTACAACATAACTCGCCGTATTTCTGACGTGACTTTTAGCTGGTACAGAAAGTGTAAGAAAGTGTTTTGTGTGATGCTTGGCTTTGGCTAATAATGGCGCAGACTATGTCGGCTTTGTCCTCCTTTGTCCTCGCCATTCTTTTACAACCAGAGGTCCAAGTGAAAGCTCACGAAGAGCTTGACCGCGTCCTTGGGCATTCTCGTCTTCCAGAGTTCTCAGATAGGAAAGAGCTGCCGTACATCACCGCTATTGTCAAGGAAGTCCTCAGGTATGTATTCGCGATTAAGTATCAAGGCCTTCAACTCAATGATTTCTAGATGGAGTCCCGTTGCCCCTCTTGGTCTGTCCCAGCTTTCTTTTCTTATTACACACTCTCATGACAACTCAAAGGCCTACCACACATGGCCACCAACGACGACGAATACAACGGCTTCTTTATTCCTGCAGGAACCGCTATCGTGGGCAACACCTGGTAAGTCTATTCAGATAATCCCTACAATCAGTTACCCACCTCGATCACCAGGGCTATCCTTCACGACCCAAGGACTTTCCCCAATCCAAGCCTGTTCAATCCCGACCGATTCCTCGACTCCGCTCGCCCCGAAAGCCGCAGTCCCGACTTCTCCCCTCTCGATCCCCTCTCGGTGACGTTTGGCTATGGACGCCGCATTTGCCCTGGGAGATATATGGCCGAAGCACAGCTCTGGATATCCATCGCATGTATACTTTCTGTGTTCGATATCTCTCGCGGGGTGGACGAGATGGGGAGACCTATAGAACCAAGGGCGGAATTCACAAGTGGGCTTATACGGTATGTGTGGAGTGCTACTTTGCTGCGATTTCCTGATCACAGTTTCTGTACAGACATCCACTACCATTTGATTTCAAGCTCACGCCACGGGGCGACTACGCCAGAGCCTTGATCGAACACACGACTGATGAAGACGAATGAACTTCTCAGCTGGATCCGATATCACTTGAATTTTGAAACTTTATTTTACTACGTAGTAGTACATAGTTACTATCACCAGTTCTAGCCATAGTTGTATCTATTGTTCCATTGCCACCATGCAATTGTAATCGAATTGTATTATTTCTTTGGGGTTCTCTACCTGGTCTTGATGCTTACGTCTCAAATCGATTGCTTGCTCCGGATATGACAGACCTCTAATCATGATAAGCAATAACGAAGGTTCAAGTGACGAAATAATAGAAAAGGTGTGTAACCCCAGATGGAGTTACTGGGATTGCTGATCTTATTGCGCCACTAGGGGCCGCTCACTGATCGTGGCGTTGAGATAAAGCTACGATTCGAGTGGAGCGTCCAACCTGGCTAGATCACACACATCCCCAATATCTTCTTTGAAAGGAGCCAAAGAAAGCGATGTTGAACTGAAACTGCGCGATGCAACAACACTGCAGCTTGTAACCCCTTGAAACAACGGAAGGCTGTGGTATAAGGATCGTCGCACGTACATAAACTTGGCGCAAGAAATGAAAGGAAATGCCAACATTGCTCAGACCAAATTACATAAATTCCGTATCTTAAACAGGGGTGGATTCTTTTACACTTACAAAAGGCATCGCTCTAAATATACAAGGTTATTAGAACAGGCAGCGTATCAAATACCGCTTTGTACTCACCGCTCACTAATGAAGCGTTCTGAACACCTTATACCGTTCAAACAACCTCAACTCCGAAAACGTGACTGACTTCATAACACGTTCCCTCCACGGTGTTTTGATCGCAGCGTTGAACGCAGGAAGACCCATGAAGCCATGACTCTCAAGCTCATGTATCGCCAGATAGTCATGGTAGGGCTTCTCGTCTTCAGATGGCTCCATCTTGACACCCCGTGAAACAGACTCCAGTAGCCTGTACCGCCTCCCACAGAGCCAGCCGGGGACCTTGGAGAGAAGAACCATATGCTCCTCATTATACCACTGATTGAAATCCTCTTCGGCATCAATATTAACCCTCATATGGACGACGAAGAGATACTGCGCGGGGAGGGCCGTAAGTTTGGTGTTGGGGTGGATATACGAGATAAGATGCTCATACACCCTGCGATTGATACTGCCGAGATTGACCATGATCCTCTTCTCCCTCTGTGATGCATTCAGAGCTAAGGATTTGTATTCGGGAGATTGGGCAACATCAGGAGACGATATGTCGTATAATGCAAGCCAGGAAGGCACAAGGGAGTCCACAGCCTTGTACCGAGACATTGCAAGAATTCCCGGCACATCAAGACGTGGTGGGATGTGTTCACTGTCGTACCAGTCTGTGGAGAATTGTCAGAAAATACCGATTGTTTTTTCAAGTGTCAAGAAACACTTGCCGTGATATTCTTCCTCCAGTACAGGGCCAGGCTCTGAAGTTACAAATATGAGGCCCTTTGGGCTGTCCATATTTTTGTAGGTAGACATGGCAAACAGAAGAGGGCGTTTAACGCAGAGTTTGAACCGCTGCAGTCGGCTGATAGATCTGAATGACGAACAAACCAGTTCACATCGTAAACCGCACCGCAGCGAACCGAGACTTAATACCATCCGTCGTCAGGTGGAATCTTTGTATAGCTGGAAACGGCATTAATAGACTCTGCTTACTCGGCGAGAAACCCTGCTCACAACTGAGTCGACGGTGGTGGTTCGCAAATATGGAGTGGCTGTGCAATTTTTCGTTTCCTCACGCGACGATGGCCTTAAACCTCAAAAGGAAGCGAGCGACGGAAGATGGCTCTCGAAAGGTTCGTACAAGGCAAGCTAAATGAAAATCACCCTCTCAGCTATTTTTCAGTCAAGAAAAGTCAAAGACAAGCTTGACGGGCCGGCAGACGAAGACCTAGCTCTGAGTGAGCAAGGTGAGGACAATGAAGACGCCATTGAATCTGACGAGGAAGACGGAGACGGAGAGTGGTCAGGACTAGAAGAAACCACTGGCCCTACGGCTGCAGATGGCCATGGACCAGGTACTAAACCCAAGAAACCACCAACTGGAGAGGAGCTACGAGCCATCAAGGACGCAACAGATCTCTTCAGGTCAAGCTCCTTCAAACTTCAGGTAAGGCACACAACCTCGATCAATTCCTCAGCCTTGACCTTGTTCTATAGATTGACGCACTCTTGCCTAATGTACGTCCGAAGGCGACTCGAATACCATCCCTTGAACGTTTTCTGTTATCCCTTCATGGTTGCCTCATGGGAATTCCTTCTGTCGCACCACACCATCCACTTGAGGCGTCTCGGCGGTTACTCAAAAAAGGCGTATCTGTACCCTACGCCGCTCCCCTGCCAACGGAGGAAACAAATTGGAAGGTGGCTTTTGAAAATCCGAGTGATATCACCATTGTGGGAAGCTGGCCGTTGAAGACCAGCGTGAAGGCGAAGGATGGGATGAAGTTTGGGGTGGATGTGGCAGTTGAAATGCCAAATGTGAGCCGCCAACAGGGGGTGCACTCAAAAGCTAACGATTTGCACACAGAGTCTCTTCCAAGAAAAGGATTACCTCAACGGCCGTTTTTTCCACAAACGCGCATTCTATCTTGCCACGATAGCTGCGGCGGTCAAGGGTTCAAAAAGTGGTCTTAACGTCGACGTGGAATACCACTCTCAGTCGGACGATCCTCGTCTCACAAAGCTGGTGCTAACACCCAAAAAGGGTGCGTCAAATTGCAAGGTCTTGAAATCTTTTACCAATTTTCTACAGCTGACTCGCCAAACGATTTTACCAAACTCAATGCCCAAGTGTACATTATACCGGTATTATCTTCGCAGTCCCCAATATCCATTCACCGACTCTCTCCCTCACACTCTAACATCCGTATTAATACTCCTAATGAGGAATCAAAATCTGCAAATCCCCCTACACCAATCTACAATACTGCTCTCCTGTTGACACTGACTCCCAAGACGCAACTCCTTGCCGCCCATACTCTCAAAGAGGAGTCCCCGGCGTTTGTCGATGCTCTGACATTGTTGCGCGTTTGGGCAAACCAACGTGGGTATGGACCAGGTTCGCAGATATGTGTCCGTGGATTTGAATCAAGAGGCGCGTGGTGGAGTGCACTACTTGGACTTCTTATCGTGGGTGAAGAACGTGCCGGTGCCTCCAAGTCTTCCAAAGGGAAGCCGCTAGGACGAGGCCTCAGCTCCTATCAACTGTTTCGGGGTGCTCTCGACTTTTTATGTGGGTCTAGAGCTTGAGAATGCGTGGATTAGAATGCTTATTTTCCTCTTCTAGCCAAACATGATCTGCACAAAGAACCTACTTTCCTAAGAACCAAGGAGGGAACCCACAGGGTAGGTGTACTCTAGATGTTATGTGATTATATCTTCTAACACACAATTGGGAATCAGTTTCCCCCTGAGGAATACCAACAACATGATGGCGCAGTTTTTGTAGATTCATCTTCGACGGTCAACTTGCTAGCTGGTGTTCCTCTCGGTTCACTACAACTTGTGGGCCTTTTTTATATCTTTTATTCGATCTATATCTCACCCCCAATCTTTAGCTACGACATGACGCTCTCAAAACCTTAGAAGCATTAGACCACTCCTCCATCTCCCTAGATCCATTCACAGACGTCTTCCTCACAGACCATCGCGACCTCCCTACACGGTTCGACACCGTGTTACGTGTCGATCTTTCAACCGCCAAGCCTCGCAAACTATCCATCCACTCCACCCTAGATTTTGGCTCCTCTGCGAACGCACTCATGGCATCTTTATCATCTCTCCTCCTCCACGGCCTAGGTGATCGAACCAAAGTGGTCTCTATTCTCCATGAACCATCGTCACCTCGCCCTCTGTCCCAGGCACACCCATCCAATGCCAGTGTAATATTTATCGGCCTAGTTCATAACCCGTCCACTGCTTTCCGCCTCGTCGATCATGGTCCACCTGCAGACGAAGAGGACGCTTCCATAATTCAACGTTTCCGCGATTTCTGGGGTGATCAAGCCGAGCTGCGGCGTTTCAAGGATGGCAGAATCATTGAAAGCGTTGTTTGGGACGTCAAGACAGCTGATGAACGTGCACATGTCCCTGGCATGATTGTGCGACATGTCCTACAGCGACATTTCGACATTGGTGGTAATGCTATCCAGACCTGGCAGAAGTCCTTTGACTCGTTACTCCGCCTTCCAGAAGTGATCTCTTCCCAATACCTCTCCGCCGGGATAACCACCGGATTCAAGGGCGCCCTTACCGCATTCGACACCCTTGTGAAACAGATTAAAGGCCTTGACGATGCTCTTCCGCTCTCCGTTCTAAATGTTAGCCCCGTCTCAGAGCAGCTACGATACACCAATGTCTTCAGCCCTGTACCCCTCCCTTCCTCCCTTGCCTCCATCTTACCGACGACAGCGCGCTATCTGGCACCGATACACCTCATTCTCGAATTCGAGAAATCTTCACGATGGCCCGATGACCTCAAAGCTATTCAGAAAATGAAACTTGCCTTTTTCGAGCGCATTGCGACGGAGCTCATGACTTCGACCGATGGTCTCCGTGCAACCGTTGTCATAGGCGACGGTGCATACGCGTCCGAGATAATCGACCAAGCCGCTCTGGAAATTGTGACCACCGAAGGTTGGGCATTCTCCATTTCAATCTGGAATGAACGAGAGGGTATCCTCCTTGATCGCATCATCGAAGAGTACAATAAACCTGTACCGCCAGCCGTCAAAGCTCAGCAAGTCGGAGCTCAGGAAGGAAAGAATGGCAAGCAGTATCGCGAGGCAGTCGAGGCCAAGGAGGTGTACACACGTCGATTCATCCACGCGCCACGACACCACCGTGCAGTCGCCGCGCTATGTCATCAGTACTCCGCCTTCGCAGGTACAGTTCGGCTCGTCAAACGGTGGATGGCGACGCACTGGCTGCTACGCGGACACGTCAGCGAGGAAGCAGTCGAACTGATATGTTCAGCCTTCTTTGTAGGCGACGGTCGCAGTGTCGGGGTCGACGCAGATGACGACACGAAGCGGGATGAGCGTGCGAACGTGCCTGGAAGTAAGGAACGGGGATTCGCTGCCGTCATTGCGTTCCTGAGGGGTTGGAAGTGGGAGGAGGGACTTTTTGTGCCCCTGCATGGTACGAACCAGACCTCAGAGGATGGCTCCACGAAAAAAGCAACGCCTAAAGCAACGGCTGGTGGGGTATGGAACATCTCAACGGATTTTGACAAGGAAGGAAGGATGTGGACGTCCAAGGGCCCCGACCTCGTCGTTGCACATCGAGTGAAAGCCCTCGCACAGGCAACTTGGAACCACCTCCAAGGCATGGAACAAGGCAACTTCAGTGTTCAGGTAACCCTTGTCTTTTGTGAATCTTCTTATCCTCATCTCATGTTGTAGGCCATGTTCATCCACCCGACATCGGATTACGATTGCATCGTGCACCTAGATGCAACCCAGCTCCCACGGTACTTCCACAACATCACTGTCAACTCCGACCTTCTTTCACGTCGCGGAAAGTATGCAAACCTTCAGGACGACTTCGTAACTGTCCATCCTGGATTCGATGCGGCCGATCTGCTTTTCAACGATCTTCAGGTAAGGGTTCCAGTCTCCCAATATACTCCATCTCAAGAATTTGACTACGTCTCACTCTAGAGAATATACGGTCACACGTTCAAGATTTTCCATGATTTGCTTGGTGGTGATCGTTTCGGCATCGTCTGGGACCCATCCCTGAAGGAACCCAGGCCTTTCAGGGTACTTGGCGAATTTTCCAGCATCCCCGTCAAAAAGGTCAGTCTTCTCCTTTTCTCTGGTCGAACCATTTCTGAAAATTTTGCCAAGGAGAACGAGAAAGCCAAGGACAAAGGGCTTGTCATTTTGAATGAAAGCTCAGTCTTGAGCGAGATCGAACGATTGGGAAGTTCTCTTGTCAAGGAAATCACCATCCACGTTACATCGTGACAGAAAGGCATGTGTTTGACGGTGATGGTATGACAGCTTTCACGAGCTAGTTTTTGCGTGTTAAAATTCCTGACGTTTATTCCGGGGAAAGGAAGAGTCATATATAAAAGTCGTGTCTTGGACAATCAGACAGCATGAGCAATTTCTTCCCCTGATCCAGATGAGAAGGTTTTTGAACCTTGCTTGAACCTGCAGAATACGCAACTACTGGTGGCCGCCGTTTGATTTTTACCGGGAAACTTTTATACAGGCCTTGGCAAACACCTGCATATATGCCCTAGAGAATTTGCAAACCGAGCCAACTACTTAGCAGACCTGCTTTCTGCATGGCGCCCGCCACCCGCCGCCCTATGCAGGTCTGTCGAACTGTCACTTCTGGGCGCAAACTTCGCTGATCAGGAACTGTCAAAATCAATTTCTCCAAATGTTATCGAAAACATATGTGAAGTTGTAAATAGGTTTCACTCCCTGAGCTTGAAAAGTAATTGAATATCTGTGATCATGGTCCTCACATCGGCACTCCACATCCACGAGTTTGTGGAGGTTTGTGGTGTATTTCTAACGACGCCAAGAAATCAGCGTAAATTTCTCGAAATATTCGTTGCTAAGCACGTTTGATGCAATTGCAAGCGAATATGATGCAGAAATCAAACAAAATCCCACCCGGATGCTTTGGGAATGTTAATACACAAGGACCTCTGAGCTCTATATCCTCTGCACTGCGACTTCGGTCGTGAAGACGCTCGGAAAAGTGTCCTTTTCCAAAAAAGAAAACAACATATACACTGTCTTGTTGTCCAGGGCAACGCCACGTCTGGGCACTGCCGCGGCCCGCCCAACGCGGTTAATTATAATAGGAATTCGCCGAAGTATATATTGGGAACATGGGTTGATAAACTTATCCATCTTTCCTCCCTCGCCCTCTGCGCAGAAGTCCCGACAGTTCGAGTCCCTCTTTTGCATTATTGCACTATCCATTCTTTATTGCATGACCATGTTCCTCTCTGCCGCCCTTCTTGCTTTGCCTGTTCTCGCCCACTGTCCGTACTCCCTTGTCTCTAAATTTACATTTCACACTTGACGCGCTAGGAAATAGCTGTATCTGCCTTGACTTGCAACAGGCAATATACCATCCAGGAGGGCGATATCTGTGACAGCATCTCTGCAGCCAACAACGTCTCGACGTGCGTATTATCAACTCCCAAGCTTGCGAAGTTTGTCGCTGATATAGTATTTTGTCACTACAGTTACCAACTGTCCGCCATTAACACTGGTATCATTGACTCGACGTGCTCGAATCTTATCCCAGGAGATACCATTTGCCTGGGATACGCCGGAGAGGACTGTTCAACCACCTACACCATTGTTGCCGATGACACCTGCGACCAAATCGCCACCAACTTTGGGCTCAACGCCACCATTCTGACTCTGAACAACCCCCAGATCGACTCCGCCTGCGACAACATTTATATTGGCGAGGTACGCCTTTATTTTTAACTAGCATCTTGCATGACGTTACATATATATTATTATTAACGCCAAATATAGGTCCTTTGCGTATCTGGCACAGTTCAGGTCCCCCCTCAACCTTCTGGAGCGCTTCCGGGTGCAACCATTCCTGCCACAGCGGCACCCGCCAATTCCACTCCCGCCGCATCTTCAACACACGCTGCTTCGTCAACCCCCACACCCACCGCCTCATCAGATGATGATGATGACGACGACGATGACATTCCCTACTGCGACGAGCTCTGATCTCGGCCTTGTATGACTCTCCAAGATACCTTGCATCGCCCTCATCCATCATTTTCAGTTTTACTTCCTGGACGAGATGTTGCTGGTTGACTCAGTTCATTACACATCCTCGTCCCATCTTCAAACGCCGACTCTTTACATCTCATCTATTGTTATATTCCCCTCGGTCGTTGTTTGTAGATAGACCCTAGACCTATGGCCTAGGAGTTTCACAATACCATCATCATCCCTGGTCTGGTGACCACTTGTTTCCAGCGTCGTGTCGATTGTTTCCAGGGCTTCGAGAGCTTCCAATTTTTATTTACAGAAAATCAACAAGTTCCTATTGCTCTGTGTATATAGCACCTTACCGTCTGAGTTCGATTGATTACGTCAACTCAAACACTGAATCCTGTTGATATCCTTCATGTCCAAGCCGATCATATTGGTCAGTAATCAGTTAACCCCTCACCTCGTTGATAGTTGAGCACAAACATTCCATACAGGTTACAGGTGTGTCAGGCTTCGTAGGGTCTCATGTTGCCCTCGAGCTTCTAGAGAAGGGCTACGCGGTACGCGGGTATGTATTACTATGTGTATATACATTGGCTTGCGCTACTTACGTAGAACACCCAGGACTGCAAGGTCCGGGCGGCTCGCATCTCTCCAGTCTACGATCTGCGCGCAACATCCTGACCTGAGCCTGGTCCACGTTGAAGACATCGCCAAAGGCGATCTGACAGAGAGTCTTCAAGGTTGATTTGTCTGTCTGGCTTCAGGTGATGCTGAAGCACCAATCATCTGGGCAGGTATCTCGGGGATAATTCATGTTGCCAGTCCTCTTGTTGGAAGGGCTTCCCCAGAAGTGTCCCTTACTGTGAGCGCTCACGTTCGCTAACGAAGAGGCCATATCTTCTAATAAACTACTCAAGTCAGCTGTTGAAGGCACGCTGAACGTACTTCGTCAAGCTGTTGCAGCTGGTGTTAACAAAGTAGTGTTAACAAGTAGCTGGGCTGCAACGCTCGATCGTCAGCGTTGTCCCCTCCCTTCCCCTTTGATCCTGTTGACGCTCTATATGAAACAGCGGATGCCACACAAGCATGGCAAGGTATAACCTTCACGGACTCACGTATGTCCCACCCGTCCGTCACGCTTGAAAACCCTCTGATACCTGTTCCAGACTATGGCCATGTCACAAGAGAGGAAGTCATAACGGGAGATCATGACAGCGTCTGGGTATATTACGCAACTAAAACCCTTGCCGAAGAAGCAGCCTGGAAGTTCGCCTCCTCACACCCTCAGCTCGACCTTACCACCAGTAGGTTTCCCTGCTCATCCGCACTCATGAAACAATATTGACATTAGAATCTTGCAGTAAATCCCCCATTCATCTACGGGCCTATCGCCGCAGGATTCCCTTCCCCTGGCGAGAAGGACCTTGGCACAAATCGATTCATATATTCCCTAATCTCAGGTGTCTTCCCAGTACAGGTCCCTCCTCTCTTCTGTGATGTCCGCGACGTCGCGCGTGCACATGTGGCTGCCCTTCAACATCCATCGACAAGTGCGAACCACAGGAAGCGATACCTCATCTATGGGGGTGCCTTTACGTGGAAGGAAGCGGTAGAGTATCTTACCAAGGCACTCCCCGAGGTAAAATCGCGCTTGCCGTCGCCCGAGACAGCCAAACCATTGCCGGGGACGATTTCAACTATTGATGCACGTCCGGCTGCAAAGGATTTGGGCTTAGTGGAGTATATTAAGTGGGAGAATACTGTGGAAGATACAGTCCAGTCGTTACTCGATCTAGAACAGACCTGGAAATCTCAAGTGTAAGCTTACATTAAAATTTGCATAGGGGGTGAGCGCTGTGTGCTGAAGAACTTGTGTAGTAGATCTGGAGGGTTACTGCGAAAAGCGTCCCTTTGAGCTCTTTACAAGACATATTCATCTTATTGAAGACCTTAGAATACAGTATAGAGACAAGGTTCTAGAAATAGCAGGGGTATGAAAAGCGGGGAGTCGATCTGTAGAACTTCAATATTCAATATTCAACTGAATAGTGGACTGGCTTCGTATATAGTTGCCTTTTTGGGGAAATTTTTCTGTAAAGACTGACGCGCGTTTGCTCCTTGCGTCCACGTCAGGAACGACTCCTCAATTCAAAAAGGTTTCTTCCTGGGTGCGCTTGATGGTAACACAAGACGTACGTTCTCATTAGTGCCTCCCAGAATGCCACCCAAGGTCGTTTGTTCTCACCGCTAGACCAGCTTTTGCTCCAGGTATACGCACTACATACATCTTGAAAACTAGTACTTCTCGCATTGAGTGTTCCGTTCCTTTCAACACTCGCCCGGTGATCACGCACGCAGCCATGCTGTTCCCCCTCCTTGATCTATGATGAATTATCCTTAGGACGCCTGACGGTGGAGGAGCGATTGGCAAATTTGATTCCTGTAATAGCAAAACATCGAGGCTACAAGTACAATTCAACTACAGGAACGGCGATCGATACGTTGGTAATGGTGCATAGGTATGTGAGTAGCGTGATTAAGATGATTCGAAGCGTTGAGAGACGGTGGCAAGGATAGTGGGATAAACCTGGCCTGCAGTGGGGGCCAGGCTCATTGAACCTGTTTCCGAGTCCCACTGAACATCGTCGAACTTGGTCTCAACACGATCCGTCGAGCCTCCGCCTGCTCCAGCAGAGACGTAGAATCCGAAGAGACTGAAACGCCCACCAGTTGTCTTGACTTCGTTATAGATATCGTTCACTTCGCTTTTAATGTCGGATGCGAACTCGAGCTTCAATGCGACATCATATCCAACGAGGACGGAGACAATTCGAGCGTATTCGCTGCTGAGGACGTCAGGCGTATTTGGGAGACGATTGGGGAATAGAGCCCTGATATTGGCGACATCCCTAGTAGGTCTCAAAAGTCAGCCATCCATGTCGGATTCACTGTCAATACAGAAAGTTCCCACCTTTGGCCGGCGTCAATGTTGAATCTCTGGACGCCAATCATGGACAGTTGCATCGAAATACTGTTCTCTCGACCTTCGGTCTTCAACGTACGCTTTTCCCACTGGTTGTTGACATAAACCTCCGCATAGAAGAATGGCCAGAAACCCACACCGCCTCCGCCAGTAACCTGATGGAAACCGTAATCCTCCCATGTCGTGTTCCGTCCCTGATCAATATCGATCGTAATGACCTGGTCTCGCGTCGCGCCATGTCCTGCCGCGGTGATCCACGCTTGTACTCCACTATTATAAGTTGCGATAGTGTACGCTGGCACACGAATGGTCGACTGTGCGATGGACTGCTCTGGAGGTTTCTGGCCAGTATTGGCATACTCAGTCACACTGGCGATCAAGTCCTGATCATCAACCAAGCCATCCTGGTTGTAGCTAAGGTTAAAGGCTCGGGTTTAAACATGGTCTTGATATAATTGAAGGTCTCACCCCGGCAAGGCGTTGGAACCCAGTGCGTTCGTAATGCCATCTATGTAGCCCGAGAGAGCAGGGGCATCAGGACCAAAGTAAAGCTGCATTGCTTGATAAAGCTCTGTTTGTGCGGATGCGCGCGTCCTTTCGGCGCGCGGCGGCAAGGGGTGGATAGTTGGCGGCCGCCCATTGCCAAAATGTCTGGCCGGGGTACAAGTCTTTGACAGAGTTGAATTGTGTCTGCGCCTGCCCCAGGACTGCAAAGTAATTCGTGTTCGCCCCATCGGCGGCAGTGCGTGTCTTGGCCATACGGTCGACGACCACTTGACTAGGGTTACTGCTCTAAATAAGACTATCAGGGCTGCCGACTCGTCAAAAAAATATTTCTGATTCACCGTCTTGACCCAATCAATGTACCTGGTAAAAAAAACGGTGACGGTGAATGAGGATCATATATGAGAAGGCACCAGTATGTACCTGCGCAATTGTTGAAGGTAGCTTCCAGCTGATCCTCCAGTGTAGGTGGGAGTATTTGAGTACTGGAGAGCATCGGCAAACTTGTAGATGAGGAAGTTTGTCATCTGGGGATAAATCAAATCGCCAGCGGCCATTCCGCGCTGAGTGACCGGACTAGTCTGGATGCAGAAATGCTCCCCGACATCGACCTGAAATTTGGTTTTGATAGCACTCGCATAAGCAAGCGCGAAGATGGTGTCGCTGGGAGACAGAGGTGTGTCGTCGGACATGTTGAGATGAGCACGATATGAGCTTCAAAGCAATAGAGGACTTGATTTCAAGTGCGATTGGCTGACCAAAAGCTGAAGAGTGCGCAGGTTTTATATCCAATTGCTCGTGACCAACCGCTTTCGAGCTCCAATGAATCTGACAGACACGTATTACCGGAATTGCCACCTTCTACCTCAATCAAAGCAAGTCTATTCCGAAAATGACGAGCTGGGAATTTGGTATTCTGTCTGCTTTTCCAGTCGACTTTCGTAATGACATCTTGTGATATAGCATCCACATGCACCACACTTTATTCGTGGCCATGTCTTTGGCGTCTTTTACACGTCTCAAGCTCTATTCCTTTCTATCAGAAGCGTACTGAGTGTATATTTGACTGAGATCGGTATCCTGTTTCTGTTCATGGCACCTTGAGAAATTGGATCTCTTCTCTTCGCCCTCCGATCATCCTGGTTTGTTTCCCTACTAACCACGATACCCTATATTGTAGACCAACTTCCATTTCAGTGCAGGTGCGCCACGCTCGCCCTGGACTACAATACGCGCCATAACGATACTTATCAAATTCGATACCACTACTCCGTGTCTTCCCAACCATAGAGGGGGTTGAATCTCTGTTGGGTTATGGCTAAGTTGCATTTGTGGACAGATGGCATTCCTCACGTCGATCCAACGCCATTAACAGTAGCTCAAGGTTAACTTTCTCCACCTCCACGTGTATGAAAATTTTCTTCCAAACCCCTATACGATACTGTGTCGTGAGAGCAAACCGCACAATGACAATCTCTGATCGGGGACTTGGAACTTAGAAGACATCCATGGAACGAACTTAGTGGAGGTCGATTCGTAGGATCTTGGTCCCATTGGTGAGATGAATGTCTAGTGATTGACTCTGGGATATAGAGGAACTTCAATTCACACAGCCAATCCAAATCGTATATTTTCCACCACCTCTAAATAGATCAGCTCCTCTCCAGCCACGCATTCAACACGCACCCAACCTCATCATGACGAGCAGTTCTACTTTCTGGACCGCCTATAATGCAGCTGTCAAAAACTATATGCTTCCCGGCGTCACGCTTCCAGACGATAACGAACTCTTTGTTCTGCCTTGCAACGTGCCATTTACCAGCGCCACTGGACCTCTCACAGATGCAGGCTATAATTATCTAGTTTACAAGCTTGCAAACACTACTCTTTCTTCCGACGGTTCCACAGGAAATTACGCCACAGAATTGAACACGTAAATTGATCTTTTACCCCGTCAAATCTTGACTTTTGATTGCTTTTTTACGCCAGCTATCTGCAAACAGTTGATCAAGTACGTCGAGCCAAGATATCGCCAACAGCCGCAGTAAACAGTGATGTTATCTAGAGCTCTCTTCAGGATCCCGACGCAAAGGCGAAACTCGATCAAGCCAACGCCGATTTGCAAGACGCTCAGAACAACCTCGAAACGGTGAAAGCGGGTGCGAAGGTTTACTATGACGAACTCCCTCCTCCTCAACCTCCATTCGAGCAATGGATTCTCACATATCCTCCATACACTGCTGCTCAGAGACTAGTGGATAGCGCCGCAACAGTGCAGAGGCAAGCTTATAATGAGTATTGGGGCCGCATCATCGCTCTCCAAGGGTATCAGGACAACCTAACGAAGGCTCTGGACACTACGACGCTTAATCAACTGTAGGTTGCGTTATTACTCCATGGCGCGGAAACATTGTCCTCATCAATAATCAGATACAACATGTCGGTCCAGAAAGATGGAGGAGACTCAACATTTGCGCCGTATTACTCCTCTACTGGCCTCAAGAATCAGCTGAACTCTTGGATTCAGGGCAGCGGCCAGGAACAGGAGTTTTTCGAGGTCAAGGTTGACTTCGTGACGCCGCCCGGGGCGACAATTGAGCAGGGGATATATCTCAAGTTGACAACCAAGGGACTCGGCAAATTTGACATCCACCCCGGTCAATGGTATAAGACATGGCTGCAATCTATAAATCATGCGTTGACGAATCTTCTTAGGGACGTCGCTGGTGTGAAGATTCTGTACCCGGACCGACAGTCAGGAGCACCCGATGTCCTTAATCCGAAATACACTCTACCAATCTCGTTCTTGATTGCGTATGATCCCAAGTTGGAGGTGGAAATCAAGAGTGGCCAGGATGCGAAGTTGATTAACTCCAGTAAGACTAGTGCGACAGCAGCACCCTTTGCAGCGATCTTTGGTATTTTGGGACAACACTTCCCGGCGAATTAGCGATCTCCTAGTAGTTGTCTGAATCCGCGTCAAACAGCCGCATTTTGTAATTGTACTAGTGGACAGCCGAACTTTTGACGAGCCATCCGTCAATATCATTTGGAACTTCGCGTGATAAATGGTCGAATAGTCGAATGAATTGATCCACGGATACTGGAGGCCGAGGGTCATATCACTCCAGACGTTCGTCCCAATATGTCGTTACAGTTGCACTCACTGCCTCACTCTTCACCTGCACTTTCAGCACTCAATTGCTTGACAACTTCTCGAATTCGGGATGAACTCGTTGAGTGCCCGGTATAAAGTTGACCAAGCTTTCAACTTACATAGGACTTTTGCCGCTGTCGTTCTGGAATCCTGATGTTCTATCAGAAACATCGTTGGCAACTTTTATCTAAAGTTGCATCTTGAGTAGTATATCTCCCGAACTGCCATGTAGGTACTACTTACTATGCGCCATGTCACGAACCATCTCCATAGTCCAAGCTTCAATTCCATGTGCCAGGCAGGCAGAGGATATCAGTTGCGCGGTTGGTTCGCATCGAAAGTTGGATCATTTCTCTCT
>JABAJS010000167.1:0-23312 GCA_018221635.1 Tephrocybe sp. 10521TJB
AGTGCACGCGAGGGGTCAGCACGCGCCGACGACGCATGCACACGCCGAAAGTATCCTATAATGGATACTAATTCTCAATATGGCGTCTTCCCCAAAAGGACACTAAAGCTTGGTATCCATATATGGTCACTAAATTTTTCAGTATCCATATATGGATACTAATTTGTTCCAGGTATGACACCTGAGCCGCCAGAGGACCAGTCTGAGTGACGACACGTGCAAACAATATTAGATACACGTGACCGCCTCGTGTCAAAATTCAACGCGTCAACCCTGTCAGTTGACCCTCAATCGCCTGGAAGCTGGTCTTTCTTTGGAATCCCAACTTTCTAACGTTGTGCTCCATCATGGCTTCGACTTCCACTTACTTCTATATGAGGGTTGCCAACAGCGAAGAAACAAGGTAAACTCTTAGCCTTTGCCCAGCACGCTGCACGGCTCCTAAGCCTGAGGCCTTCACAGTGCTTCTGACCTTAAACTTACCACTCATTCAAACATTCATGGGCAGCGAGACCGCAAATGTTGGCGACTCTACTTATGTGGATGGTGTCGCCACGCGGCGCCCGTATTTTGGAATGACTGGGACTCAATTGAACATCTGGGTCACCGTCGCTTGTACGACTGCGATGACATTATTCGGTGAGTTTTTCAAGGCCTTTGTCAGCATAAATGACCAACAATGGCGGAAAGGATATGATCAGGGCGTGTTCGGCGGAATTATTGTCACGCAGGACTTTTTGGATACAATGGGCAACCCAGACCCAACCCTACAAGGAACAATTGTTTCGTTGTATGATATTGGCTGGTATGTATCTTCTGATAACTGGCCACGCCTATTATGTTTTATCTTAACTGTATCATCTCAGTTTTTTTGGTGCCATAGCTGCCTTCATGTTCGGTGCTGCGAGGGTCTATTTGTAGTCGAGTGTCCAACCATACTAAACAATCTGTAGGCGAGGACATGGGAAGGAAGAAGACATTCCTGATCGGTGTCATCGTGATGTCAATTGGGGCCATCTTCCAAACCTGCGCGTATTCTGTCCCGCAAATGATTGTGGCTCGTTTGATCACGGGTAAGTCTGTTTCTTCTAGGATCATTGGCAGCAGACTCACATTCGGTAAGGACTTGGAAATGGGTAGGAACGCGCCGCTCCTCCTGACGTTTATATTCTTATCATTGATTAGGATGAACACTGCAACTGCGCCCGTCTGGCAAAGTGAAACGTCCAAACCATCATTAAGAGGTAAACTTGTAGTACTCGGCATGATGTACGTTCCTTCCTATCTCCAACAGTTGACCGATTAACTTATCTTTCTCACAGCATGAACATAGCTGGATTCTCGCTAAGCAACTGGATGACGTACGGCTTCAGCTTCCTCGAAGGAAACGTCGCATGGCGCTTCCCGATCGCTTTCCAACTTGTCTTCTCCACCATCCTCCTATCAACGATCCCATGGTTGCCAGAAAGCCCTCGGTGGCTCCTCGCTCACGGGCATGAGGAGGAAGGCATCCAAGTCCTTGTTGCACTGGAAGAGGACGGTGTAACTGCCCAAGACGATGTGATCGTTGATCACGTTGAGGAGATTTTGGCAGCAGTTAGGGCTGAGAAGGAGACGGCGCCGACGTGGGCAGATATTCTTCGGGGTAGGACTGGCAACACAGGGATGATGAAACGGCTGTTCCTTGGTGCAGGTGTGTTTTTCCATACGGCCACAGACTTAGAAGCGATCTCTGATAACAAGCCACAGGAACGCAATGGATGCAACAGCTGGTGGGGATTAACGTTACCAGCTACTAGTAAGTCTAATACTCTTTATTTATATCATCTCTAATCGATAACGATACATCCTGTAGTCTTCCACTAGTCCTCCAGAAGAGCGTCGGCCTCTCTAACAACCTCTCTCGTGTCCTCGCTGCCTGCAACTCTGTATCCTACCTTCTATTCTCATTCATAGGTCTCGTCCTAATCGAGAAAGCTGGAAGGCGGAAACTCATGATGTGGGGTGCCTCTGGCCAGTTCCTCTGCTACGCCTTCATCTCTGGACTTCTCTCACAGGCAAATGATCCTGTACACGGAAAGCAATTTGGCGCAGGAGCTACAGCATTCTTCTTTTTGTATTACGTGTTCTTTGGGATTTGTTGGCAGGTGAGCTTCGAGGTCCTCGAATATATGGTTATGTTATATAACAGTCGCCGATTATCAGGGCGTACCATGGCTTTATCCAACAGAGATAAATAGCCTGTCAATGCGTACCAAAGGAGCCGCGTTGGGAACTGCATCCAACTGGTACGCAGGGTGTCCTCCTTTCATCTACACAATGACATACAGACTGATGCACCGCGATCCGTAGGATATCAAACTACATTGTCGTACAAATCACTCCGACTGGTATCGCCAACCTTGGATGGAGATTTTACCTAATTTGGATGATCTTCAACGCGGCCTTTGTTCCTGTACGACCTCCCCCTCACTCGATCCAGCTTACAAACTTACGTCTGTGGCTCAACAGCTTGTCTGGCTTGTATACCCAGAAACAGCCAACAGACACCTTGAAGACATCGACAAACTCTATCGCGAGAATAGTTCGATGGTGTTTGTATATGCTAACGAGGAGGCGACACAGGTCGAGCGACCACAGCGTTTTGTAGATGCTGACAAGGAGCGGATGGATTTGGCGCGGCGGCATGGATCTAGAATGTTGAATACGGAAGACGATTAGAGATGGTCTACTGATGGTGTGCTACTAATGAATACGTTCGTCGTTAGTTTGGAATATGTCCCTTTAAATGTTGATATACCGTCACTTTGAAGATGACGGGATTCGAGAGCTCATTCATATCTTTGTCCAGGCAGTTCTTTCAGTGAACTTGAGTACGCAAGCAAAGGCGGTCATAGCAATACTACAATGTTAGAGTCTTGCATAGCAACCAATGGAAAACCTATTGAAGATTCCTTAAAACCCTGTTCATCCCCTGCATCCACATCTGAAACTCCTTGAAAATCTCATCGCACTCCGGCCAGTCACAGCACATGCCCAGCATGTCATCCCATTTCTTTAAATATCTAACCACCACGCGCGTCCGGATCATTTTTCTCTTCTCCTCCGCCTCCTTACCCTCACCTCTATCCTTCTCCAAGCCCAACTTATCCAACACGTCCTTTTTAAAACTCTCTTCCCACTCTACAGCCTCGTCATAATCGAAGTTCTCCCCGATGAAATCTTCCCACCTCTCCACGTACTGCGCCTGCGCCGCCTCTCGCAGGCTCTCCAATTCTTCAATAGAAAACGGCTCCTTGACAACTCGAGGCGAGGATTCCGAATCCTGACCCTCTGCATCATGTACGTGCGATGGTCCTTTGGCTTCGGGATCCGGCGATGGACGGGCAAGTTCAAGTTCCAGTTGATCCTCGTGTTCAGCATTGGGTACACCTCAAAAATCAAGCAGTCGGGTACACCCCTCAGCTCCTCAGAAACTCATGATCAAAGTCTGAAATCTACACACCATCTGTCACATCGTCAGAATTGGGCTTGGACACTTCAGATTTTTCATCTCGCGACTTGACTGGTTGACCAGAGTCAGTGATATACGTAGGTGTAGCCACGATCGTGGATTGGGATCTTGTCGCACTTTGAAGTACTGGTGGCATCAGGAAGGAGGCAGAGGCAAGTTCCTCTCGAAGGGCAAAAATGTGGGAAAATAAGGAACTCACTTGTAGTGGTGGTTGCCAGCATTATATAGGTCGTCGATTGGACCTACACTTAATACAGTTAGTGATTCATGTAGATCCCATCCTTCGCCTGCCATACGCGGTGAAGCGCGTGAGCAGACCCAGACTGTCGTCCCCCCATCAACATCCTCCGAGTCGGAACCCTGTATGACCGGGGATTGTTGAAGGCTGGTGACGGGGACTATCGCTCAGTGAGGTTGGATTGTCCATGGGTTTGTGTGCATAGATAGCACTTAGTGACTTCGAGAGACACAGTTTCATGGGGAAAGGAACCATGCAGTCCTGGAGAACTTGAAATGAGGAACGAGAACAAAGAACGAACGACTTGAGCCTCTTGAGTCTACACCTCCACCTTCAAGTTTATGCGTGCAGCACGTTGCAACCTCCCCTTCCTGCAGCATTTACCGTAGCAGTTGTACTGATATCATGGACGTTGCATGGACGTTCGAGAACGTTGGTAACACAATTCTGAGCTCGTACGACGATGCTGGTCAATTGCGGCAAATTGCCGCCCTCGATTTCGACCACATCGAAGACTTCTGGACTGTGCACAAACGACGTGTAATGAAGGAGGATCTTTGCTCTTATGGAAACTTTTGGGACTAGATTTGAAATGGGAGAACACATAGACTAATTTACATTGAGAATCTAACGCTCATCTCCAATTCTTGGACGCACACCCCTACATAACATGCCCGTCCTCTCTTCTTCCCATGCATGACCACCGAAGCCCGTTATATTTCCCCCTTCTCTAAAAGCTGAGAGGTCAGCCTCCCCTTCCACACCAATCATGCCGCTCAGGTACTTAGAAAGATCACATTGTTGATGTCTCCGATCGGCTGCAGTTAGACCTTTTTTGCTGCAGTAAATGGAGAGTTCCCGCTCTGGACAGTCACCTAGGACAACCTGGTTGCTTCTCCCGCCCATGCGGTACTGTTACTCTCTAACCTCGAACCATCGTTTTCAGTCACCCCCGCGGCTCTGCCCATTCCCTTTCCACTGCACCTACAACCAATCAACCTGTTTATAACCCTTTCCCCTCCCATGTTCTTTCTATTCGCAAGCCGTCGCCTCTCTCACCCAATCTGACACGTCCAGCTTGAAGATTGTGGCCAATGTTTTGAATAATTTCCTTCTATGCTATCTGACACATTTCCAATGAAAATGTTCCTTTCAAAAAGAAGAATAGAGTTCTTATATGTGGAGTCTTATATATATGAACGAACGAAAGAGAATAATTATGTAATCTTAAACTTGTCTAAGAAGTCGCTTAATATTATCATTCAGAGGAACAGGGCCATATTGGCGTGTTGGCAAACATGAAGACCACGCAGGAACTCTTACAGTTTTCCAGAACAGGAAAACGAAGTCGGTTGGTAGGTTCACGAACTGGAGCCACCAAAGACCTCAGGCACGTCGCTGGACCACTGAGTCTGATGCATCACCAAAACACTACATCTATACCTCCAAGAAATCAATCGATTCAATCATTCCTTTCAAACAAATAGCTAGGGCTCTCATACGGGCAGCTAAAAATCGACAACGACGGCGGCGGCCCATCCTCACCGATTGGCAAGTAAGGTGTCTGTGTATAAAACCACTGCGCGCGCCCAATGAGGATTTCATCTAGCCCATCCACCATCTCCACCATCTCTTCTTCCTCACCCTGACCCTGCGCCGCCTCAATACTAGCATGATCCAAAACCTGCCTCACCCACATATCCTCCGCATCTGCCATATCCGCCCCGAATATATACATCTGATTTGACTTCCCAAACGGCACATTCACCACTAGGTAAACCAGGGGCAGCGGGTCTTTCCTCTTTGGTCGTGGCTGCCCCTTTAGCGCGATCTGGAAGTACTCGGGAAAAGCATCGGGGACGTCGACGACGAAGGCTAGTGGTGGGCCAGTGTGTTCGACATATACCACATAATCTTTTGATCCTGTGGCGGTGAAGACGTGGTCGCGGGCTTGGGCGAGCTGGACGCGGAAGGCGCGGATATAGTAGTCCGTGCTGAATTGGATGAACTGGTGATCGTGGTCGGAGATAGGAGTTGTTTGACCAGCTAGGACGGGTTGCGTCAGTGTATGCCAACGAAGGAATTAGGAATAAAAGCATACCAGCTCTATGTCTCCTAATCCTCTCGCAATGTGCCCGATGTCTTCCTGACTTCCAATCACTCGCTTGGCACACCTTCGAACAATATGGCGAATTCTGGCAAGCGCCACAAAGCTTAAAATATCTCTTCGTTTCCTTATTCTCACACTATCGAAGAAATCGTCAGAACAGGTATAGATTTACAACATACGAATGGCACTCACATTGGCAGCAGAGCATGTTTGATTGTATTTTCCCGTCTTGTCAAAAGCTCTTTTCACGCTCATCCTCTGCCTCACAACTCCCTTGAACCGAACCCAAGCATCCCAGAACCCCGCAATCCCCACCCTAGGGACCTGTGCCTCAAGCAGGGCAACCTGAGGATCGGCCATAGAGCGTTCGAGCTCCCGAGTGAATGACCGGTATATGAGAAAGGTGGACAGAATTTTAAGGAGATAGATCATTTCGATTTCGATGTCGACAGTGGAACAGGTGGATGGGGCATGTTTGGGCTGATTTGGGGCGTTTGCGAGGCTGGGTAGAAGGTGGGATTGGGAGATGGGGAAAGCAGCGGCAATTTTTAACATGGATTGAATAACTTGTGAACGTACGGCCTGCGTAAGCCAGGTGTAGCCGTCTGTTATCCTAGATGTAGCTTTGACATACACCAAAGAAGACCAGATGCAGTTTCGGACAAGGTATGTATACGCGGCTGCTTGCCCATCCACGTCGTTTTGAAGTGAAGGCAAAGGGGCATCGACGTAGAACGTAAGGGTGCGCATGACTTCAATCATACTGTGTTGAGCAAGCAGTGCGGTGCTCAGGCCTGGTATAGCGAACGATGTGGAGGATACGAAGGATATGATGGGGAGGGTGACCCTTATACGCCACCTTCCTCCGTCCTTTCCTTGCTTCGCCTCGTCCGTGACAACAACAGCACTCAGGTTCCTCAACATCCCCCCCGCAAGCTTCTCCATCCCTCCAAACTCTCGCACAACCTGGTCCGCCCCTACACCATCACCCTCTACCATCACGCTCAAGAAACACCTTGTGAGATTGGCCCACGTTTCTTCTGCATATGTCAGCCCCGACTTCGTCTCCGATAATCTCGCCCATGCATCCACGAGAAGAGGCACAAATCCCTCTGTTGCATAGAGCCGCGAGAAGAGCTGATATCTCTCCTCTGTGATAACAACAAGAAGACGTCGAATGGCCATGACAGTCCTGTATTCGTCCGTACCCTCCAGCAGTAGCACCAGCTTATCCTTGGCCTTATTCTTCTCATAAATTCTCCAATAAAGGACATCAACCCACTTCCAGATGCTCTCCCACAGCCTCAGGAAGTATTTCATCGTCAGGGATGTGGATATCGCGTTCAGGGAGAGTTGCCAAAGGAAACTTTGGACTATGCCTTCCAGGGAGGCTGCCGCGAATTTGGCTTTTTGTAAATCGAATTTGAGAGGTGGGTCTGTAGAAACGTGGTTAAACAAGATGGGGACCAGACGGTCTTGCCGAGCTGTTAGCTTGTTCAATTCCATCCATGCGACGAGGACCTGAAGGCCTTCAAGTGAGCCAGATGAGGCTCGTTTTACGAGGATCTATAGAGAGCGTTTGGGCGCTATGCAAACCAGGAGAAGCTCTTAGCTGCGCACCTTAACTTCATCGCTTAGATCATCCCAAGGAACGGTTAACCGGCTGTCTGGGGCGCTGCCCGCAGGATGTCTGCGTAGAATCATATTATCTGGCATGAGTACTAGATTAGAACAGTCAAGGAGTCCGGAAATGTGAACTTGAGAGAATTAGTTCAGTCGTCCATGAAAGATCGTGCATGAGATGGTCACCCTTGTAAGCGGTCTTGTGATCATTGATCAAAGCATCGCGTCATGTTGTACGTACTCCTAGGTTCTCTCTTTACCATCTTCAAGCACAAATCAGTCATGTTGTTGCACAGTTGATCTCTAAATAAGTCGTACAAATACACCACTAGATCGACAAAAGCAAGTCCGTACTATTAGTACATACGAGATTATAACAACGAGAAATGGATAGTCATGAAAGCACTCTAATATCAATGGAGCCCAACCTGCTGAGCCGTGGCATGGAACATGTTCATGCCACCTATACCAGGAACATTGTGATATGGCGTTGGATATGTTGTGGGCGGCGAATATGACGGTGCAGACGAAGGATACGTTGCCGGCGGTGAATTGCCATTACTGCTTGGGGACGACATAGCTTCCGGCCATGAAAAGCTAGTCGTGTCGTCAATACAATCGCTCAGCGACTTGGATAGACCAACATACCCAGGCATCATCATATTCTCCCACCACGCCGGATTCTTCAACGCCCTCATAGTCGCAAGCATCTCCTCATCCGAAACGCCGCCTCCAAATGCCCCTATGCCAAGGTCCGACCCAAAGTGGATCGCACCCGTCGCAACCGAGAACGTAGTCTCAGGCTCATAAATCGGCGTCGTGTCGACTT
This sequence comes from Tephrocybe sp. 10521TJB, assembly GCA_018221635.1. Classification (NCBI taxonomy): domain Eukaryota; kingdom Fungi; phylum Basidiomycota; class Agaricomycetes; order Agaricales; family Lyophyllaceae; genus Tephrocybe; species Tephrocybe sp. 10521TJB. The sequence goes on from JABAJS010000167.1 coordinate 8,315, forward strand.
CGATCTCCACCTTCCCAACAGACGTTGAGAATGAGTTCCCGCTGTAGCTTGACCCCTGAGCCTGGCTAGAGCTACTCTGCGACGAGGACACAGAGAATGTTGAGGTGGAAGCTGGGCCGCCGGCATGCGCAAAATCTTGGGAAGGGGAGTTGTTGCTTGGCGGGGGGTGGGGGTGGAGGCGCCCGACAGTCGCCCCGTCCCGGCGGTGTCGCGAGATGAGACCAGCCAGGAACCGGGCATAGAGCTTCGGTGTGTGGCGGTCGTCAATGGCGATTTCGGGCGAGCTGAGGGTTTGGATGAGGCGCCCGATGAGGTCGAAAATCTCTGTTTCCTGTTCCTTTGACATGAGGCTGGAGAATTCGGGTTTAAGGAGCTGGCGAAGGGATAAATGATTAGCTGCCTGGATTCTGTCTCGTGAAAATGGAAGATGTACCTTGAGGAGGAACGCCGAAGCAAACGATGCAAATATGAAATGCCCTTGAAGAAATATTGAAGTGAACAAAGCTGACGGGGCCGCGACATACACGCCGACATACCATCCGGTGCATAACGCATGTATCCCGATGTAGCCAAGTCCTCCACCATATTCCGTATGACAGATTTCGCGGCATCCAGGCACTTCGGAAGTATTAAAAAACATTTTCCACAGGGTACACGCCACTCGGCAGAATACTACCACGTACCTTGTTGAAGTAAACGTGATCCCCTGGCTGAATTCCACGTTGGTACGCTTGCTGGAAGCCGAAAGAGAACATCACAAGGCGGGAATACTCCACGAGGCTTCAGGAGTTGTGTTAGCCCCGGTTTCGACAAAAGAAACAAAGAAGCATGTGCGTACAATGGTAGTAGGGAGCATCTGAAGGCGCACCCCGGATCTGTTCGGATAGATTGTTTGTCAGTTGGGGGAGGCGTATATTTGAACAGTCCCTCACCATTAGGATCCGAGCTCTCGGCGAATCGTTGAGTCCATTCTTCTTGATACCTCGTGAGCTGCGCATCATGGTTCATGGTCACCGATCGGAAATCGACTCGCTATAAACGTAATAATTAAGATGGGCTAAGGCGCCGGCAAAGGGGACACGAGAGCCTCACCTTATTGAGGCCAGTCGGGGAAGATGGATCACTGAAGATCTCCTCATGGGACTTTGCCATTATGCGTAGAAGGGCCGAGTAACCACACAAGTGGACATCATACTAGATAAAATGCATACATCAGTGGGCGCCCCTCGTGTGAGCCGATTCAATGCCTCACGGGAAGGTTATATTTAGACTTCTTGTACCAATCCTTTGCGTTACGCAGGATGCTTAAAGTGCATCAGATGATAACACCGAAAAGTATAAATAGCATGACGTACTAGTCCTCCTTGATAGTGGAGGGCTTGCCGAACTGCGTCGACGTCGATCTGTCGAGGTTGAAGCAGATCATCCAGACTCTCGTCCTATTCAAGATTTCCCTTTCCTCTTTCTCATTCTGTGGTTTGGACGTCGAGGCCTGATGGAGGTTGAGGTCCGTAGCGATCCTAAAAGAGATAGATAAGATGCCGATGGAAATAGAACTCAGCAGGTGTAATAGTCACCTGATGGCTAGACCGGTATAAAGCCAACTCCTATCTTCTTCCCACCTGCGAGCTGGGACAGCGTATACACTCATCAGAATGTACGCCTGACAAAGCTCAACAGACTTCCAGCCGTCAATGAGAGCATTGGCGGCTGAATGCTTGGCGAAGTGCATTGCAATTGGGTATATTTCGGACTTCTCCGAATAATACCTGGAGGAAATGGCACAGACTGCAAAGTGTTTTAGCCTGACTGCTCCGCGTAAGTGCTCGTCCAAGGTAATGACTTACTAACGGTGAACAGGAACGGGCATCTCGCGAACGTGGTAGCCGGTGTATGGAGCGCAGGATCCAATAGAGAAAGAAAGGGCTATACAGACTGGAGTTAACGTGTGGAAAAGCAATTCGTTGGGGTACGCTTACGTTGACGCGGCTGTAAAATCTGATTGAAGTTGATGCGTGATAAGCGAAAGGCAGACAAGACAGCAACACAGCTTGCCACATACATTTCAAAAAGTGTATCGACATCTTCAGGTGTCACCAGACCATGGACCAATATTTCGGGAGGGCTGTGCTGCTCAATTAGAGTTGCGCGTATTCCTAGGTCAGTAGCAGGGCCTTGTGCCTATGTTTAAGCACACGATCTGCACAAAACCGGAGACATAACTAACCGGGCATGAAGTATGTTTCGTTTGCGACGCCCTGAAATGGGCAATCAGAGTCATTCAAAATGTAACCGGGGATAGAAACACACGACGTCGTCATCATCCAGATTCTCCTCTGCGGCAGCAAGATCTTTAGCGTCTTTCTTCCCCTTCGACTTGCTGTTACTCAGGCTCAAATTTGCAATCAAGCCGAGAGGAGTATCCGAATCAGGAAGAGACGATAACTTGTCGTCTACGGTAGCGCCTTCCTCGCCTCCGATTGTCTGACTATCATCATCGTCCGGAGGTACCACAAGCCCGAAGCGCTGGGCATGGCTTTCTTCCACATCAGAATCAGCGTCTTCCGCGTTGGTTCCACGAAGGTGTTTGAATGCGTCAGGTCCGCCTTTCCCACCAGCTGTGCGAACACTGGCCTGTAGGCGATCTAGCCAGTCGAGGATACTCTTGTTGTTGTGGTCAGAGGGCGATGTAGCCATGCGGTACGATGCAATTGACATGGGAGTTGCAATGTACGGATTGTGCAGCTATACGTTATACGTTCTAAGAAGAACATCGGGAGAAAGAATAGGTAGCTCACCTGCTTGAGGAGAGACTCGATAATCGCATCCTTTTGCTTGATCTGGGCGAGAAGATATTCACGCTTGCTAAAGTTAACAAAAGAGGGCGGTAAGTCTGAGCTCGAAGACGCGGGGGAGGAGCATGATGATGAAGAAGTTGAAGGCAATGAATCAAGGGAAGGATTAGGCGACGAGTACATGATGGTACAAGGACAGAGGTGGAGACGATTGAACACTCCTGTCCAAATGCCAGGCTTTAAAGGACGGTACCATACCACCCCTGCGTGGAAGCCACATAATTCGTCCCTTAACCGTATACACGGATGTATTCTCCGATATGGGGGGCCGGGATGGTCATCCTTCTGTCGCAAACATGCAAACACATTGATCCGGAGAGGAAGAACGAATCGCAAATGCCAAGTGCCGAAAAAAGGAAAATGAGCACTGCGGGTTTAGACTTACTTTGGTGCGGTTCTCGGCTTTCTGCCTTCAACTATACATACATGACCGCTCGTCTTACATCTTTTACACGTGTTGTCGCCTTTTGGAAAGTCGCATTTCATCTGTCAACCCACGCAAGACAATTATCGAGTCGGGAGTTTGAACGACAAGTTGATAGAGCGTGCGGTCATCGAGGTACGCGCAGTCGGTGAAGGAGATAGTTGCGATGAAATATAGTGGAGAGGAAAGTGTTCCGGAGTGCGGTAGCGAAAGCGTGCCGGCGGGACGAAGGAGAAGTTCACGTTAATCACGGGAAAGGATTTTTCGCGACGACAGGAGATGGGCAGAACGGTGAAGTCAGCGACCGAGAGGTAATGAAAAGAGCGAGAAGAAAAAGAAAAACGTGGCAAACGGCGTAGAGTATAAGCCGTCAATCGAAATAACGCGTGCCAAGAATGTAAAAAAAGAAGAAAAAAACGTTGCGTACCTTGAGTTTCTTGCAATGGGTACATGCACCGGGCCTATAGTACCGATGACGAGAAAGAAAAGCGGGGAGCGGGCATCATGTGTGGGTAAAGGAAATATTTCGAGTCCGGAAACAAGTTCATGATGCCCAGTCGGGTACACCGGATACGATTGTTGTAATCGGCAATCGTGAGTAACGAGTGGGGGCGACCAGGTCGGAGTAAAGAACGCGCCGTCGTCGCATTTTGACAAGGCAGTGCATGGCGGTGGCGAGGTCAAAAGCGGTTAGTTAAAGGGTGGTGATGACAGTAGAAGGGAAAATAAGTTAATGTAATGTTGAATGGAAGATTAGTGCAGGCAGGGGGTAGATAGAAGCGCCACAAATTGCAAACGAAATAAAAGAGGGATAGAGTAATCAGATAATTGAAGAAAATCAATAAACCAAAATAAAAGAGATAATCGGGAATCAAACCGGTGTTTTAGCCATCATCAGTGAAAGCAGTGAAAGCATCGGCGCCGAGAATTCCGAGGAGGGCAAGGACGTTCATGATCATCGAGGAAATTTCCAAACAATGTGCCATCGGGTGTCAAACACACGACGATCCGAAGGTACCAAGTCAACAGAAAACAAACATCACCGCAGCCGCCCGCAGCAAGACGCGACGGGGTGTCCAACGTCAAACGGTCCAAGTCGGGGCCGAATAAAGGATTGGATCCCGGAGAAACAGTCCGAAGCCAATATCAAAGGGAAAGGAAGGATATAAGAAACACAGGAAGATTGTCAGCAACGCATTCCCCTCGGCCGATGGAATGAAAAAAGTACGCACAGTCGACTACGTCCACCGCCGCCTCCAACTACGCCCATCCCACCCATCCCTACACTGATCCCACCAGAGTTAAATGGATTATTATCGGCTTCATACTCTTCTTCACTCCCACTTCCGCTGTCCTCGAATCGATAAAGTTTCGGTGGAGGTGCCGCGCCGGGATTAGGACGTTTTCGTTTAGCGGTTGCTTTTGGTGTGGCGTCGGGAGGGGATGCAGTGCTTGCCGCCATGCGAACACGCTGATGAGTATGCCTTTGAAACTTGGCTCCGACAGATTTCGAAACCGAAAGTACGGGTGCTTTGGGTTTGGCACTAGTGCCCGTGGTACCCATTTCTACGGGTATCTCCGTCCTGGGCTGAGCGGCATTGATTTTGGCCTGATTAGGATATACCTCATCCGTCCAAGAATTAGATGCGGGTGAGAGCGACGATGAGTGCGAAGAGTGGGGATTGGAGTGCGAATGGGTGCTAAGGGCATCAGTCGTGTACGGCGATGGATTTTGACTTCCCACGTAGGCCTGGGGCATATTTTGTGAATGGGAGCGTGAGTGAGACTGCGAATGGACATCCTGAACGTTGTGACCATGCGTCGGTTGTGAATTCATGTGGTTGTGTTGATATAGTGGTTCAGGCGTCGTAGTGTAGGAAGCTGAATGGCCCATGTTCGGGTCTGGCGTATTCGTGCCCGTTGCCGAGGTCGAATGCGAGTAGTAACCGGTAAACGCACCCTGTGTTTGCAAATGATATGACGTGCTGTCACCTGGCGGCGCAGTGGAACCAACACCGGATAGGGTCGTCCCCGTTGCTGTGACGGAGTCAACGAAATGTGTCGCTGGAGGGTACGGATTTTGGGAGTACGCGTACTGGTCCGACGCATGTGGAACTCGGGATTCCTGACGATACGTCTGCTGATGATGGTACGATGAAGACCGCTGCTGATGCATGGATGGTTGAGGGTTTGGGGGCTGCTGCTGGCCGCCAAATGCATCGATCCACTGTTGGTATTGTGATTGAGTGTCCCCCTGGCCTTGGCCTCGCGCTAGAGCATCTGCCTCGTAAAACGTCGACGTAGGTCCAATCATGTGGGATGAGGAGGCCGCCGATGAAGCTGGGGGTTGGATGACTCTGTTGGATCCACTTGATGAAGCAATGCTGCGGGTGGAAGGAGGCAGGAACCAATCGTCTGTAGGATCACCTGGTGCAAATTGGTTCTGGGCAGACGTAGCGCTATCTTGACCTGCTGAAGAGGACCTGTCAGTGCCAGAAGAAGAGTCAAAATGACTCTAACGAACTATGCGAAAACGTGGATGAAGATGAACGCGAAAAAACGTTCCTATCCGCGGTCTGTTTGGGGCCTCCGGAGCCAACTCTTCCTTGTGATGGCAGCATTTTACTGGACATGTCATAAGTATAACAGGAAAAGGATCATCCATCTTTCTCACCAGGTGTCGGCGGTTTCCTTGCGCCGATAGCGTTGGGCGATGGCAAGAAGGAGAGTGTCCAGACCTTGCTGGCTTTTGTCTGACCCTCAGTTACGGTGGATCTGCCCGATAAAGTACTTCTTTGTAGCCCTTCGGGTAAAGGGACAGGATCCCTGGTAAGGGGCAGAGAACGGTTTACGTACAAGCACGTTTCAGTCAAGACGTGAGATTAGAAGTTTAGAACGATGAAAATGACAGCTCCTACTTATGTAGGCCTCATTATCAACAAGTGGTCGAGGCCAGGGCAACAGTTGCAGCGCTTCCAATGCGGAATGTTTTCCGTGAACTTCGTGAAGAGGTTGCTTCACGTGGCGCCAGTTTCCATCGGAGATTAATTGTTGTTACAGGCCTAGGGTCCGCATATCTTTCCCATCCTCCCCGTGCTGCATTCTACTCTACACTACTCGACACTCAGATATATACCGGCCTACTAGAATCGCAGCTCTGCTCGTTATGGCCATACTGACATCGACCATGTGCTCACTAACCAAGTAAGTTTCGGTTGCCAGACGTCCCGGCACTCGGTCACCTTTATGTTCAGCTGCTGATCCGACAAGACATGTATACTTCTTCCTGATGACATGACTCTGACGGACAGTATTCCCCATCCTACTACCCCATCCAGGAAGAGGTTGAACCTTGTTCTGCTTCTAGTCATCTCTCGTTATATCATTGACAGCTTAATATGTATGTCGACCTCGACAATGTGCTACAAATGTGGGGCTCTTGCTAATGACCGACCCATCCGGTAGGAAGTAACTCGGGCCATGATGTCCAAAGATGCCCACCAATCGTGTGACGACTGTGTTCGGTCCACATGGGCCCATCTTCCGGAATGACGCCCAAGAACGACACAAACTGCACATCGATCATCTCACGCGTACCCAAGGCTAGCTAGAATTCGAATGGGTACTCAGCTTGCCCGGTTTGCTTGCAAATACCCCTCGTACCGCGGACGAAGCTGCTTAATGAAACGATGTTCCAACGAGGTCCTCAAGCACCTCGAAGAAGAAAACAAATCCGTTTGGTCTGGAAATAACGGGAAGTAGGTTCTTTACTGAGCGCCCTTAACTTGTGACACTTGATTTGGGAACTTGGGGTCCCCGTCATCATACGAAGGTTTGTACCTGCATACTCCTGAACAGCTAAAAGCCAACCTTCAAGCCATATCAGTCGCGAATTCGCGATGTTAGGCACCTGCTGAGGTCCTATGTGCGCTGTTTCGATAGACTACTACCCACTGGCGATTCTTCCGGCAGATCAAGCTCTATAAATATGTGAATGGCCGTGGACAACGAATTACCGCTAAAGTTGTGTCAGACTTGTCAGCAGTAGTATATCGTTAATCCGGCTAGCTAGATAACCGAGGTTCGAAGCACCCTTCTCCGAATTTGAGGCTAACTGTTAACGGGCCCGTGAAGATAGACCTAACAGCTAAAGTTAAGGTTACAATTATCGGAGTGGAGCTCCGCTAATTTCGATCCTTACCATTTGAATAGGATAGCAAGTATAGAATGCGAATTAAGTATTGTTGAGGTCAGGTGTAGAACGACGTATTCGGATATCATGGACTGTATACGAGGTTCTTGACTCTGTCACTGTACGATTTGACAGAATCAACTTGTTTCAGGAGCAAATTTGAAGAAAAGCTGACGGAGCGCCGCGGGAAGACAATAACGAATCACATGATATGGTGACACAACTCGTCTCAATTTGGAAGTTTTCTCTTGTTTTTCAACTGTCAAAAGTTGAACTTGAACCATAATCATCTCACAAATCTCCGCTCGGTCATATCTTCGCTCCGAACGTCTGCCACAAGCTTTCTGACATCTCCGTTCTTATGATTTAGGCCCTGTTAACAATCCAGCCGAGATATTGACGCTGCGCTCCAGTATTCTCGTCATCACACTCTTCCTTGTTTCTAAGAAACAATAGGCCATGTCGCGCGTAGCCCTGGAAACAAACGAAAATGTGGGTCGGCCCAAAAACACAGCTGCTCAGCGATGGTTGTGAAGTAACGCGAATCAGTCAATGACTTTTGAGCGCTGCGCAATATAACCTGATCAAGGTGATCTATTGTGGCGCTACTTGGGTAAATCATCTGCGAATTGCAGCTTGATCAACCTTGTTCTGACTGTTGTGAACAGTAGGCGAAAAATTCCTTGAAATTCTTACGGATATAACGGGCCAAGCTAGAAATGTGCATCAGACGCGGAAATACCCACTCTGAAGGGAGGTGTAACCCCTTCTCCTGAATCTCTCGGAATGCACTAGAATCTGTCAAGGTAAAGTCCATCTATTGAGGCACACCATATCACGACATTGATGTTGTCTTCAGCGAACACAGTGGGACTACTCTTGCGAATCAAGATGAACCCAACGGAGGCGTGAAAAGCCTTTCACTTTTGGCGACGTCGCAAAGGTCTGTCAAATATTTGACTTCCACCAACTCTTGGCTCATGTGTTTCTAGGCTCTAGCTACTCAGAGGGGATATGCGCGCATCAACTCTCTTTGATTTGAACATACAACATATCATGATCCTACAAGGTACAACTACATACATGCGCCAATGGCAATAGATATCCAGATAAACAGGTCCCTGTCATAGTCAGACGATCAACACCGGACAATCCTATACTCTCCACGGCGCTCTGTTTGCCACCCCTGCGTTCCTCCCAAAGCTTGAGCTCAACGGAGATACTGAGGGCGTCCGAGACGCGGCCGTGACAGACGTTGTGCGGTTACGAACAGCCAGCGGTCTTCCAGAATGGCTGCACGTCCTCGTAGAGAGGGATATACTCCGACTCATGGCCGAACTCGACTTGGCCTGGTCAACGATGAATGCCCTGAAGTCGCGTGGGTCATCGGCGACTGGCACGCTGAACGAACGGGAGTGGTGCAGGGTTCGCACCGTGGGTGCCCCATGACTTATCGTCCGCTTCCGCTCAATGGCGCGTTCAAACACGGCCTTTGACGACCTCCGAATGGAGCCCCTGGAGGAAACGCAAGTGCTTGATGTCGAAAGGTCGGAGAGTAGCTCTGAATCCACATCCGACGTCTCGCCGTCGGGTCCGAGTGCCCCCTCTGCATCGTTCAATGTCGCCTCGTCTGACGATGCATAGCCAACAGCCTTGATGCTTTCCTCCAGGCCTACGACGCGCCTCTTCCCCTCCTGCAAGCTTTCAAACATAGACTCCTCCAGGGAATTCGACACATCCTGCTCCACCATCCTTGCTGTCTGTGCCAATTTCAGCTGCGCGAGCTCCTGTGTGACTCTCCTGTAGTCCTTCATCCAATCACCATTTATCTCCTCTATCTCCTTCTCATGTCCCGCCTGCGCGTTCTCCAGAGCCGCCTTCACTGTCCCCACTTCCTCGATCAAGTCCTTCACGAGCTCCTCCACCATCCTATCCTTCTGCACATCCTGCACCATCCGCTTCGCTGCCCGCGTAACCGCTGTGACGCGCTCTCGCTGTATCCGCTCCTTGTCCCTTACCAGGTCTGCCGCCTCGCGCTCCAGCTTCCAGATCCTATTCCACAGTAGGAGCTGATCGCAGAACGTGTTGAAGGCTGTATCGTTACTAGCGCGAGATTTGGTGGCAGAGGTGGCGTGCAGGTCCTTGAGCTCCTTCTCTTGCTTCCATATTTTGTTGGTGAGAAGAAGACGCTCGCAAAATGCGGAGAATTCGCAGGAGGGTTCAGGGCCAGACTTTGATGCGTTCAAATCGAGGGTGGGGCACCGCTCGTACCGTTTTCGCTTAAGAGTCGGACGACGTGGCCGGCGTCCTTTACGGATAATCAGCTCCTTCTCGAGCGTTTGAACGTCAGCGAGGATGGTACGTGATTTGTCGACGAAGCGTGTTAGGAGTCGATGTGGCTGTGAGGTGTTATGCTCAATGGCAATGGCCGCTGGTTCTCGTGTGTGTCGTCTGAAAAGAGTAATCGTCGCATCTACTGCGAAGAAGACGACGGAAGCTGTGATGATTATGGGAAGCGATGGAATCGATCCTATCAAGAGGGGGTGGTTATCGGCCTCGTGGGTTTCGAGAATAGGCTGAGTGCTGTACATCGCCAAAGGATGTCAGGTGGGATGGAAGGAAAGGGAAGAGGGTCGTCCTTGCTAACGGCGAGGCCTTTTTCTCCCCCGAGATGAAGGGTTGCTTTGGCCTCCAATTGTGAGCCTTGTCCCTATTATGAAGGTTGACAACGAGGCAGCCTCAAGTACAACAGCAGTTTTCCGTCTGTTATCATAATCATCGTATCCATCTATCAAGGACGCTTGTTTCATGAGCACGTCCCCTCCATGAGGCACGTCTGGTGGTCCATGATCATCATGTCCAAAGCGCAAGTTATGTTCGACTACGTAATGTGATTTGCGTAAGCGAAAAAGTTAAAGTGTGACCTATGAGGTCGATCGAGTCACAAAAATTTCATGTTCCCTACCACCAAGCTTGGTGGACTTTTCTTTACGACGATTGCGACATAACGACCATGGGCGCCTATTATGACGAGATTGAGATAGAGGACATGGTCTGGGATCCTGTCAAGGGTGTCTTTCACTACCCTTGCCCTTGTGGAGACCGCTTTGAGATATCTCGGAGGCAACTTGCGGACTTTGAGGACATCGCGACATGTCCCAGTTGCAGTCTAATCATTAGAGTCATCTATGATCCAGTAAGTTGTGCGATCATCTGATATTGACATGTTGGCTAATTAAATTTCTTTTGTAGCTTGACTTTGAGGATGAACCAGACGAAGAAGACGATGAGGGTGCCGCGAACAGCGAAGAGGATGCAAAATCTGAGAGCGAAGACGATGATCAAGCCTTTGAGGACGCTATGGATAAGCTTACTATCAACGAGGACGCGACCCCTCGTACTGTCGCTGTCGCTGCGTAGGCTGACAGTTGTGTATAATTAGATGGATTGCATTGTATTACCAGGTGTGTATATCCTCCATCCTTATAACTTGACGCCATCCTGAACATGAGAACGTAGACGTTGTATCACTAAGTCTTTGAGGTCATACCCGTCATCCGCGCCGAATTTTGACACCAGATCTACCATTATCATACCTCATACCTACTTGACCCGCAGCGGTCATCGTCATCCTTATTATCCAGTCCTCTTTATTCTGTGCCTTCTTGGTGTTTTCATCCAGGTAGCTTACATTATTATGAAAGTATTATGAAATGCGATATTATAATGGATCGATCAACCCTGTTGGGATCAACGTCATTACAAACCACGCGTTCGGACTAGTTTATCACCTCATTTTCGCTGTCCTCGCTTATCTGCGCAGGTTCTTCTCAGAGCCGTCAGCCCATTATTTGCACTAACCATCATGTCTACAGAGCCTCTAACGGCAGCTGGGAGTAACACTGACGAGAGGCAGCCTCTCCTTGGTTCAACCCACAACGACCAGATTGTCGAGGAAGGCGGCATCCCACAACATAAGCCTCAACCACCCAGCTGGAAGAAAATTGCGGGTTACATAGTTGTGGGCTTGTTTAGCACAGCTGTCTTAATTGTGTTCATCAAAGGCTTCCTTGACGCGGATGATGTCGATGTGCGTTGTTCACTATGCACTGTATTTCCTACCTGCCGTGCTAATTAAGTCGACAGTTCGACCTCGAGAAAGCATTGAAAGCCGCCCTTGGGGGTGGGATAAGCGGTGCAGCGGGTACGAGATTCTCTCTGAAGAATTGTGGATAAGCCACTAATGTCATCCGTCGTTAGCTATGGTTCTCCAGGTCTTGACACTTATGGTACGCCTATGTGTCGAACTCTCATAGTCCTCATGAAGCTCATTGCAATTTTTTCAGCCTTTACGCACTGTCATGAACTTTCAATACCGCTATGGCACTACCACCACACAAGCTATCAACACACTCTACGCCGATGGTGGCTGGACTCGATATTATCAAGGCCTTTCTGCCGCCCTCATACAAGGCCCTGTCGCGCGTTTTGGTGATACAGCAGCGAACGCTGGTATCCTAGCGCTCCTCCAGTCAAACATATACCTCAAGAATCTACCTGCCCTCGTCAAGACTGTCTTTGCTTCGGCCGCTGCAGCAGCCTTCCGTATGATTCTTACCCCGATTGACACTATCAAGACGACGATGCAGACACAGGGCACAAAGGGGCTGCCGATCTTGCGCCAGAGAGTACGTCATGGTTTGCTAAGATGGCGCCTTCGCCCCCTGATGTTATTTTCGTAGGTCAAGCAATATGGCATCGGGACCATGTGGTATGGTGCCTTCGCCACGGCTGCAGCCACGTTCGTCGGTCATTACCCGGTACGTCCGCGCCACATTCTATTCCACAAACATATATCTCACCGGAAATGCAGTGGTTTGGCACGTACAATTACCTCGAGGAGAACCTGCCTGAGGCACATACCCTTGTGGAGAAGCTCTTACGGCGTGCATTCATCGGTTTTGTCGCCTCTGTCGTTTCCGACACTGTCTCGAACTCGTTGAGGGTCTTGAAAACCTATCGTCAGGTCAATGAGACGCGTATTGGTTATGTTGATGCTGCGCATGCGGTCATTGCAACTGACGGAGTCAAGGGCTTGTTTGGCCGTGGATTGAAGACTCGTATCTTGACCAATGGTCTCCAGGGTCTCATGTTCTCCATTCTGTGGAAATTCTTTTTGGATTTGTAAGTTCTGTCAGGTTTCTGGGATTTAAACAATAATTGAACACTGTCACACAGGTGGAACGATAAGACGAAGACCCATTAGGCAATATGTTGGCTGTAATGCCTTTCTTAAAACTGTCTGTACTTTCAGAGGATCTTCATGAATTGCGTATAGTCAATTGCACCCTCCATTTATACCGAATAAATTCCTGTTATAGGACATAGAGTTCATGGCTTCTACTCTGAATTAATTTCATTCACCTTTCGGGCTACCTCGTCGTCTTCAACTTGTCGTGTTTTAGAAACACACTTGGGCGTAATAAACCATCAAATGCCCTGCGCCAGAATCCGGTGACGAAACGTCATGTATATAATATATTCCGTGCAGCTAAATCCCTATTCACATCAGAGTCATCGCCGTCAGTCCCAATCATCCTCGTTCTCCACGTTAGAGGCGCGATCTTCGTCACTATGAGATCGAATTTGAAGATGAATTATATGAACAGATGTCTAGTTATATATCAGCATGTACAAAGTTTGCAAACTACGGACCCATAACAATATCACAACAGATTCTGTTTATGCCGCACAGGTTCAACTAGCTCCAAATCAAGTCTGTATTCTTCTGGTATCAGCGTACCCCGCTTTCCGTTCCCATTGAACCAGGCATACTCCCAATCGTACTCGCCCCATCCTTGAGCCTCGAACTCCTTTCTAAGGAGGCTCCTTAGCATCGCATAATCCGGTTGCGCTTCAAATGCCAAGCTCTTACAGTGGTCGAAAAACTTGACAAAAAAATCGGGAGTATCCTTGTGTGCGAGGAGCTGGGTGAACGGTTTGCTGCCGGTCTTCTTCATTTCCCCCATTCGACGCAGCTTAGAGGGAATGTCCGCCGCGCAGATGCCTTGCCATGGCAATCGGCCATGCAAGAGGTAAAGCAGAACGAAACCAATTGCTTCGACATCGTCACGGCGGCTGGGTTCTGCGTTCAATAAACATATTATTATATGTAAATAAATGGAAGTGACGTGGCGGGGGTGACATACCTAGTCCAAAATGAACATTAGCACTTGCATACCTCGGCGTACCGATCCCAACCCTTCCTTTGCGGAAGGGCATGTGTATTCCCGTCACAGGGTCAAGCCACAACTTGCATAGGCCGAGATCGAGTAAATGCAGTCGTTTGCGCTCCTCTACGAGCCCCATGGCAAAGTTCTCCGGCTTGATATCACGTACGATGATCCCGCGACCGTGAATAGCTTCGATTGTTGATAGCTAGAAACAAAACAAAAACACGACCCGTTCAGTCAGGGGAAAAGTAGAAGCCGGAAGAGACACACCATCTGCTCCCCAAGCATAAGCACAGTCCTCAATTCTATTCGTCCGCGACAAAATCTTCTCAGCTGCCCCAGATTCGGCCCAAGCCTGTCCATCACGATGGCATACGCACTCTTCTCCGCCCCGCTCCAGTGGATGCGAGGCAGGCCTGGCACGCCGTCGAGCTGAGCGTAGACCGCCGCTTCGTACGGAAGTGTTACAGACTTTTCTTCGAACTTGATTGCTACATTTAGACCGGTGTGTACTTGTATGGCTTCAAAGACATAAGCTGTGAGAGACAAAAAAAAAGCATGAGCTGGGGCCCAAAAACAGGAAGTAATCAAGATACCGAACGTCCCAGACCCGATGAAGTGTGTAGCCTGGTAACAATCACGAATCCGCATCGGAGAACACACCCTATCCACGACAGGGTCTTGTGGTTTTGGAACTGATGTAGTATCAGTCAGTACAGGCAGTAGTTCAGTCAGCGTGGCCAAGGTAAACGTTGATGGCGCAGTGGGTATTGAGAGCTTGGCACTGCGGCTCCCGGCGCGCTTTATGAGAGCGGTAGGAAAGCCTGCCATGCTGGCGGGCTCGACCGTGCGGTAGATGTCACTAGTGACGACGAGGATCTGGCTTTTCTGGAGAGTGGGGTAGTTCTCCGAGAGAGATTCCCATTTCCAAGAACCGGATGATGATGCTGGTGGGGGCAAGTCATTGGGTAGTTGAGATAGCAGAGCCAAGTCATCGGGGAAAGAGGTGGGCAGGACAAGAAGTGAATAGCCTTGCTCGATGAGAGACTTGGCAACAGTGGTAATTTCTGGATAAAGGCGAGGCCTTAAGTGATGTTCTAGGGCTGCACTGATTGCGAATTCGTCAACCGATACGGAAAGATAGCGAGCGATGCCTTGGAAAACAGCAATCGGAGAATCTGACAGTCGATTTGTTGCTCTGAGAGATTCGTATTCGACATAGAAGTCTAGAAGTTCGTTTGGAGCGAAATGATGTTGCGAAAGAGGGAAAATATGTATGAGAGCCTCTTGAAGG
>JABAJS010000168.1:0-25161 GCA_018221635.1 Tephrocybe sp. 10521TJB
CATGAGCGAGTATGGTAGGAGTGGCAGTCACAGGCAACCGTCGATGTCTCGAGAGGTAACCAGCCCGCGAGAATCGACGGTCACGTGCCAGGTCACCGCGTCACCTGGCGACTTTTCCCCTAGAGGTACATTCAATCTTCGGCTTCTTTACTAACAAGTATTACACGCTGGCTCTATAGGTCCTGCTACCCAGGAAGTTCACTGACGAGGCACAACATGGAAAGCTCTGTAGGTCTCAGCGGTAATTACACGATACAACGTACTCGGACCAAGGGCTTGCCAGAGGCCGAGGCTCGCCATCGTGCGTTATGTAATTTGCCATGACAGGATTTACTTCACGACGAGTGAGTAGTTTCTCTTGTTAACTATAAAAAAATCTGAAGGGCGTCGAAGTTTCAATAGCCAAATGGTAAGTATTTCTTCTTGGAACGGAAAAGAATGTCGGGACAAGGCCCCAGCTTGCACCCAAGTTCAACAGTTCTCTGTCTATTTCCCATTCAAGACCCTACACAGGTTGTCTGTGATAAGTCTACGAAACGAGCTCACTTCCTGGGTGGACACTCAACTGATGATGCAGCTGCGATGTGTGACAGGTTTATGGAGCCGGTGTGGTGTCTGCATGGAACATCGTCTCGGACAGGGGACCGCAGTTCGTGGCTGAGTTCGCCCAACGAATGTGGGAGTGGATGCGTATCAAGCCGGCGTTGTCGACGGGACACCACACTGAGACTGACGGTCAGAAAAAGCGGGAAATTCAGGAGCTCGAGGTCTATCTGTGCGCGTTTGAGGATTACTATCAAGACGATTGGATGAACTGGTTACCATTCGCGGAATTTGCTTACAATAACTGTGTTAATGCATTAATAGATATGTCCCCCTTCTATGCTGAATAATTACACGTTTATCGTCGACCCGGTCAGTTCGCAGACAGTTACCAAGGCCAATGAGCGCCTTAATCGCATCCGAGAGGTCCAGCAGGAGTTGACTACACGAATTCGACGAAAGCGACAGGTGTGATCGCACGTTTCGGCGACCATGTTTGTAAAGCAGAACACAGGAGAGTGTTGGAAGTGTACCCAGGCAGTGCCCATCCAGCGGGTTGCAATGGGGTGCAAAAAATGAATTCCGACTACGCCACGCTGAGTTCGAAGCGTCCCATTGGCTGGACACAACACATAGACTGCTTGGCTCTCAAGATCTTACGTTTTTTTCCTGTACTCAGCAAGAGTAAGGTGTTATCATCTACAAAAGAGCAGAGTCAAGGGCGAAAAGTCAAGTTTTGAGCTGGATGGCAAATAGTCCGGATCCGAGACATCACATCAGGGGTACGGGATGAGCACAGCCACTGCCCGGTTCAGCATTAGTGCGATACCATCGATGGCCGCATTCTCTGGGCGACGGCGAGGTGTGTAGACATTCTATTTATTGAAATTTGGGTCGTTCAAAGCTTAAATTCTTATAATTAGGCATTTCTAGACCTCTCTTCTGGCCGACGGTTACGCGTTACGACTAGTATTGAGGCCTCGTCGTCGAACTCAGCTCACCTCAGCTCACCTCAGTGACCTCGTCCTTTCCTCTCCAGGTTCGAATCTCCTCAGGGGTCCTCCCCAACCTCCTCATACAACATCATTCAATTTCAACGCCCATTACCCGATGCCAACTTGAAGAGACGATTATCTCCCCGACACATACCCCAGTATCTCAGTATCAGCTATTAACTTTCAGGTCGACATGCTTTCAACGTCCAACTTCAAGTCAGCGCTTGCTTCAATGTGTACCCTTGTCTAGACGGCAGATATGTCATGCCAAATGGAAGGAACTTCGCGCGAAGATACGAGACAACCATATTGGAGATGGCCGTTTCTTACTGGCGCTTGAGAGTCGAATGGGTCGTGGGCCGAGGAAGCAGAGGCCCAAGCCGCTTGAAATATGGCTGCAGTTGCGGCGCACCCTTAGTACCCGTGGGTTTAGAGAGACTATCTCAAGAGGTGCGGGTCTAAGTGAGTGTGTCGTTGTGATGTCATCGTACTGCAATTTTCTCCTATACCACACAAAATTCATCGAGAAATTGACGAACATTCGAATTCGTACAGACCCGTCTCCCATGCAATGCTTAAGACAGGGTACTCCGCTCAGCCAATGACTATACGTTTAAAGGGGAAGGAGCCTGAGCATTTTTCTATCATGGTGCTCCTAGTGCATCATGGGACGAATAGGATCACCTTGGAAAGTACATCTTGTCCAAGACGCCCGGGAGTTCTTCGAAACTTGTAGGTAACACAATTTCAGCTCGTTAATGCTCGACTATAAACCGTCTTCTGAAGCCGCGGGAATATGCGCCTAAACCTCCGACCCTCTCTGGCCGCAGCGTCTGATATACATCTCCGCTCCATTTCACGGGCCTCTGATCCGGTTCCTCAGCGACTCGAGCCAGATCCTGTACCACCACGCCGCCGTCAAAAATATAATTTTAGCTCGGTAAAGCCCCCTTTCGAGTACGCCATGTCACTTGGTATATTGCGTAATCTCGCCACCTAAATTGTCTGCTTTCTGAATTGAGGCCTTACCATTCTAACATTCTTGGAAATATCATCCCCCAGATCATAGAGTGTTCCGGCATATCATTTCAAGAATGGAAAGTGGATAAGCAGAAATGGCGGTTGACGTTCAAGCGCCTCGTGCTTCTAACTTTTCAAACAACTTGAACTGATTGAGTGTCTACGGTGGCACATAATCGTGCGAGCTATGGCAATGTATATGTTGAGCCAATTCTTGTTTTCAAAAAAAAAAAAAAAGTTAGCGTTTCACTAAAATAGACCCACCTCCTAGCGCCACTCCTATCACGGCCGGTACATTCGCATTCGATGGCCTTTCCGATCTAAGAAAATGACATCCACTCGGGCTTATATCTTCTATGGCAAGAATTGTTCTCTTCACCAGCACCTTCGCCCCTCCTCGTCACACGGATGGCTAGCACGGACTCGGCGATTCGTCAGAGAATATGCCAAGGTCGGCTTGTCGACATAGAGAAAACGGCGGGAATCGTCTCTGTAGACAACATCTCGCAAGACGGGGCAACACTCGATACTCGCAATGGAGCATTTCGCCAGCTTGACCGCCAACTAGACGAACTTGAGAGCGGCCTGACACGCTTCTGGCATAAATTCTCCCGGAAGGGCAAGAAAAACGTTCCAGTTCTAGCAAGTCTTCGTGCTCTGGCATTTTCGTCATGTAAGTTTCTCCAATCCGACTTTGCGAGTTGATGGTTATTTATCGGCTCAGGGCTTAATCTCTTCGTTGTATTCCTGCCCCTTGCTTGGGTTGGTCATTATCTGAAAACCAAAGATGCACACGGTAACGAAGTGAATGTATTTCCGTACTCCCTGACCTTCACTTGTGAGTTCGAAAACCATCATTTCATCCTGTGCACAATAACGTCTATTTAAAGTCAGCTTACTTGCTCTTGTGCCTCTCGAGTGGTCATTCGACTGGGGAGGCGAGCAAATGGCCTACTATCTTGGAACGCAAGTCGGTGATCTTGTCATTATTACATTGAACAAGTGCGTCAAACTTACCCTTTGAAGAAACATTTTCCTGACACACTCGTGATTTATAGCGTGGTGGATGCCGCTCTAGGAATAATTCTTCTCATGAAATGCGAGTCAGTAATCACTTTATGTATGTGTGCAGACGCAGTACCGATGTTTCTGTTCGGCTAAGCCTGCGACTCCTACAATCGAACCTCGTCGGTACGTACCTCTATCACTGTAATCGATTCCTGCTCAGACATAATTTCAGGTGGAGTCATTATTCATCTCCTCCTGATACCTGGGACAGCTTTCATCACGGGTGGTGCGAATATTATGTACCAAGATTTACAACCCCATAAGACAGAGCTCAATCATACACTCCTTACTATGGGGTAAGTGTTACTTGAAGGTGCTTCATTTGAAAGGTTGTTGGCTGATGAGAAAACAAGTGTACTAGCTCTATTCCTTCCGGCTGCCTTTTTCTCTGCCATCGATCGAGGCGTCGTAAAGGTTATCACACCAGATGTTGCGGTCGGCATTGCCGTCAATGACCAGATGCGTCATATAATCCTCGTAATGAGTCGCGGCCTAGCTATATTATTGCTCATGGTGTGAGTTTTGGTTCTACGACATGGCTACGAATTGCTGATCGATCTGGTGAGGCCATCAGATACATAACCTCCCGTATCTTCCTTCATAATCCACCTGGCCATGTAAATATCGACGAACTTGGTTCTACTCCTATCGCGGAAGATGAGGAAAAGGAACCTCAAGCAAATCAATACGTCTTGATCGTTGTCCTCGCGATTAACATAGCTATCATGGCTCCTACCACTGAATGGGTAAGTTAACCTATCCTTCAAATGTTGCATGGAACATGATCTCATCATCATTCGTTAATGTGCTCTAGCTTTTGGAGAGCATCGACTTTATCCGAGAGTCGGGTCATATTCAAGAAGAGTGGGAGGACTGGTATTTGCCAGGTTTTTTTCATCAACTAACTTAATGAATAGATGGTTTGGCCTGTTCCTCCTTCCGGTTGTCTCATGGGCGGCAAACGGAGTTGTCGCCGTCGTCTACTTCATCCGGTACCTTTTCCGACAATTCTTCCAGCACCCAGAGCCTCCCGCAGCACTGGCCAAGGCTCGCGAAATAGATCTCAGCATCCAATTCCTACTCTTCTGGATGCCCTTCCTGGTCTTGCTTGGGTGGTTCTCAAACAAACCCTTATCCTTTCTCTTTGGTTCGTGGCATTTTCTGCAACTATCAATTAACTCCTTATCATGGTTACTTCCTTTTTAGATTTTTTCGAAATGGCTATAATGCTCAGCGCCTGTTTCATAGTCAACTATGTGACTGCCGATGGAAAAACCAACTGGGCCGAAGGCTTCGCCATGGTCGCTTTCTATTGCATGATTGTATGCGCTCTCCTCATTCCTTGCTTGTCTCTGATGACTTTTATTACAGGCCGTGTGTGCCTGGTTCTATACGGGACAGGTTGAGGTTGGATTTTTGCTTTCCTGTGAGAGCGTGGCCGATGCCCTAGCGGCAGCCTCCCAGGAAGGGTCAAATTTCAACAGCTTCAATCTGTAGATCGAAGTAGTATAGTACAAGTAGGATATTACCGGCATGCTCCAATCGCTATCAATCGCTATCAATATATGTATGCTTTACGCTACTTGTCATGAGCGGTATTTAGTACATTTACATCGAATCTTCAGCAAGTTCTTTAATAGGTATTACACACTGGCTCTATATAGATCCTGCTACCGAGGAAGTTCAATCATGAGGCACAACGTGCGAACGCTCTGTCGGACTCAACAGTAATTACACGATACAGTGGACTCGGACAGAGCTTGAGGAGGCCGCCATTATATAACAGAATTCACTATGCGAGGAGCAGTAGCTTCTCAGGTTAACTATACGGAAATTTGAAGAGCATCGAAGTTCAGTAGTCAGATATTTTTGCAACGGAAAAGTCGGTACAAGGCCCGGGCCTTCTAACGTCTGACATGATATCGCTAGTCACTAAGGAAATACTTAGTAGTAGTAGATAGTACATTTGAAATGATACTTACTAGAGGCATTACGGGCCTATCAGCGTACATGTCAACCTGATGATCCAGCAACTCGCCTCAAAACTAGGCTTTCAACGTTATCAGGTCTGGAGATGCCCCAACAGCGTATAACGCTGGGCGCCTCCGAGACGTGAGGATGTCTACGAAATCTAATCTAATCGCGATGCTTGCTGTTGCTCGCGGCCATGCAGCGATCCCTCGCTCTGACGTGAGTCTGAGGCGTCGCTGTTAACGTTCGAGAGATCCGAGAGACCCCGGTGAGTGTACCAGAGAATGATTAAATAACGACATGCGGCTGTGCTCATCATATACCCCATCACAACAATCAAAACTTGCGCCCATCGTGCACCAATCAAATGCCTAGTGTGGGCTTGGCTAATAATGCGGCAGATTATAGAACTTCGTTTCACTTGTGGTCCTTCGTCTTCGGGCAATACCTTCCCTTCCCCTTCCCCTCTTTAGATGACTAGCATCAGTATAGGCTCAGGCTCAACAGTAATTGTCCGCCAGAGGACATTCAATGGACAGCCAGTTGACGTTGAAAAAGCAACCATAGATGCAGGATCCAATGATGCCAGGGACAGTTCTATGCGCGACCTTCTGGTGCCAAACACTACGAGCAGTGGTTTGCGGCAGCTAGAAGGCCAGTTGGAAGAGCTTGAGGCAGGGTTGTCCCGTTTCTGGAATAGGTTCTCGCGGAAAGGGAGGAAGAATATTCCAGTGGGGGCAAGCCTTCGAGCGATTGCTTTGTCGTCTTGTATGTCCTCCTGAACTGATTCTACTATTCTCATTTACTCATTGCTGAAATGTTCAGGGCTAAATATCTTCGTTGTTTTCATACCATTAGCATGGCTTGCCCATTTCCTTAAGAAAACAGTGGATGGCAACGAAGTCAATGTCTTCACAGATTCTCTCACTTTTACATGTGAGTTGAAGTCGAGGAAAGATCTCATCCCTGGTGATGCTAATATTCCTGTCAAGTCTGCTTTCTTGCTCTTGTACCTTTGGAATGGCTCTTTGATTGGGGAGGCGAGCAAATGGCTTTCTATCTCGGGACACAACTAGGCGATCTCGTCGTGATTACGTTGAACAAGTGCGTTGGTCCACTTTGCCTTGAAAGAACACTCGAGTAGATATCTGGAACAACAGTGTCGTGGAGGCCACTCTAGCGATCCTCCTTCTTATGAAATGCGAGTTAGTGACTTTTGCAATTGTATTGGATACCAAATTCATTTTCGAGAAGGTTGAAACTCCTGCAATCAACTATCGTCGGTATGCAGCTTGCTCTTTGTTTTACCCCTCCGTTTAAATATACCACTAGGCGTGGTTATAATCCATCTTCTATTTATCCCCGGAGCAGGTTTCATCACGGGCGGTGCAATGATCATGCACCAAGATTTGCATCCACACATGACTGAGCTCAACCATACTCTCCTTACCATGGGGTAAGTCACTCGGGTCTTTCGGCTTGAACTTTCATGACTAATTTATTTTAAGTGTCTTGAGTCTCCTCCTTCCTGCCGCATACTTTTCCGCAATCAATCGTGGCATCGACAATGTACTCACTCCACAGGTCGTGGTTGGTACCGTCGTTAATGACACAACACGGCACACCTTTCTTGTCATGAGTCGCGGCCTAGCCATAATTCTACTTGCCGTGTAAGTTCTCAACTGAATTCACTCCGGTATAGCTGAAGAAACCTGCCAGCTACATATCCTCCCGTATCTTCCTGCATAATCCTCCCGGCAAGCATAGCACCTTATTGCTTGATTCGGCTGCTCCCACTGCTATGAAAGAAGAAGAAAAAGGGCTGCTTACTGAAGAGCCCAAAGCAAATCAATATGTACTAGTTGTCGTTCTTGTAATCGGTGTCGCTATTATGGCCGCCACGACTGAATGGGTGAATCTTTTCTTCCGCATATTTTCACACTCGTCTTACTTCCCATTTCATAGCTTGTGGAAAGTATCGAGTTCGTTCGCGAAGAAGGAAACATTAACCAAGAGTACGTCATTCTCGACTTTGACAGCTCTAACTTTACCTTGGTCTGACCTTCGGAATAGGTGGTTCGGCATGTTTCTCCTTCCCATCGTCTCATGGGCTGCGAATGGCTTTGTTGCCATTGTCTACTTCATCCGTTACCTCTTTAGGCACTTCTTCAAGGAGCCTGCACCACCCACAGAATTAGCTAAGGCTCGAGCAATTGATCTTAGCATTCAGTTCACGCTGTTTTGGATGCCCTTCCTCGTGCTGCTCGGGTGGTGGATAGGGAAACCTATGTCACTTCTTTTTGGTTTGTACTCTTACACATAATGACTCTAACAGCGGACTGATTGCGTCTCAGATTTCTTTGAGGTCGCTGTATTACTAGGCTCGTGTTTCGTCGTGAATTACGTTACTGCCGATTCAAAAACAAATTGGGCTGAAGGCTTTGCGATGGTCTCCTTTTACTGCATGATCGTACGCACCGGTTCTTATCCACATTTTATCATCTAAATACCATGTGTCATAGGCCGTTTGCGCATGGTTCTACCCAGGACAACCAGAGATTGCATTTTTGGCTTCTTGTGACAGCGTAGCGGACGCTTTGGCTGCCTTCGCAGCCTCGAACGGTACATCAATTCCTATATAATTTTGGACTCTATCCAACCAACCACCGTTTTACTTGTATTATGTCTAATACGCCTCGATCATCTGTATTTGCTTTCTGAATGCTTTATGTATATACCTATATATACCTGCTATAGAGCTAGAGTCGTGGCACGCACATCGCGCGGTGATCTTTTTATAGCCTTGGTAGTTAGTACGGAACAGAGGCAGTGTTGTTACATATGATGGTTCCTTCAAGTTCCTTCAGGCGAGTACTTATATCTCGCAGCAACGGAACTGGCGGGTTATACAGAGCTGGATCTCTCCCATCTTTTGAGCTGGTCTCAAATCAAAAAGCACCATTAAATCTATGGAGGACAACCGTCATCGTCAACGCGCTCTGGAGGCACTCACACGAAACGCAGGTCGCCCGAAGTCCGCCATGTCCAGCATCGGTCGCACCGTTCTTGACTCGGGGCACAGTGTCTGGAGCGACGATGCCCTCAGCACACGACGCGTCCACGTCCCTGGGGGAATTGGAGCAAGATTCAATAACGTTGACTTAGGCCATCCTTCAACGCCCATCACCCCATCACGGCCTTTCTCGGTTGGCGTCACCGGGCCCAACAATCAAGGAGTTGAAATCGTCTGGGATGCCAACCACGATGTGGACGCGGAGAGTCAGTATTCTACGGAAACGGTGACAGAGCCTCAGGGGAAGATGGCTTCTAGGTTGTCCAGGGCATTTGCGCGACCATTTACATTCTGGCAGCGGTTGAAGGGGGAGGGACATGTTAAGATTGGTTGGAAAGCTAGTTTCAAGGCTTTTGCAACGTTTACATGTGCGTCCTCGTGGTATGATTTGACGCGCGTGCTATTGACTCCTTTGAAGGGTTGAATCTTCTCCTCATCTTCGTTCCAATCTCGTGGGGTATCCATTATACTAATATTTCTCATATCGCTAAATTCTTCTGTAAGTGTTGAATTGAATTACATTTCGACGAGGGGTCCCTGATCCTTTCCTAGTCTCCTTTGTTGCGATCATACCGTTAAGCAAGATCCTTGACTATGGAGGAGAACAATTGGCAATGTATTGCGGTAGAGCTGTCGGCGACCTCATCGTGATCACATTAAACAAGTCCATCTCTTTATACTCGGTTGAATGAGTATTTACGTTCTTTCCATAGTGCGGTTGAAACGTCACTAGCCGTCGTCCTTTTGCTTGAATGCGAGTGCGTCTTCAAACACCGAATTTCGAGCGCTCCGGAACTCATTTTCTTTAGTTTGAAGCTCCTTCAATCTACTGTCATCGGTATGTTAAAGACATGACCTCCTTAATGGGGAGTATTCATTTTTGCCAAGGTGTCGTTCTCCTGCGCCTTTTGCTTGTACCCGGGTCTTCTTTCCTTACTGGGGGTTTTAATGTCATAACACAAGACCTCCATCCCCATATCACCCAGCTAAACAACACATTGTTGACTGCAGGGTATGCATTCTCCTTCCCTATAGCTTCGTATCATGCTCACTGGTTTTACAGGGCATTGACCCTGTTGTTGCCCGCCGTATTCTTCAGTGGTCTTGATAGAATGGTGCCTCTAGGAACTTTGGGCATCGATGCCGCCATCAATGACAGCGTTCGAGGCGACTTTCTGAAGTTGAGCCGTGCTTTAGCCATGTTCCTCCTCGTCGTGTGCGTATTATGTGGTTGCAAGTAAAAGTGAGGCTCATTTGTCATCACCAGCTATATTGCATCAAGATTCTATCTTCACAATCCGCCTGGAGAGAATAATCTCCAGGAATATCCCAATGCGCCCGCGTCTTTCAAGGCCGATATTGCAAAGTTGGAGGAAGAAGAGCCGGAAGTGAACCCATGGGCGTGCATCATCATACTTTTGGTGATTGTAGTGCTGCTTGGATTCACGTCTGAGCATGTGGGTTCTCGTTCTCTCTAGCCTATGGTCAAAAACATTAACGGGGAAACATTAGTTGGTTAGCAGTGTTGGACCCATGAGGACCAGAGGGATTCTTCAACAAGAGTGCGTGTTTCCGTGTTTTTCAAGAACTCTATTGACGACACTCTCAGGTTCTTCGGCATCGTTCTTCTCCCGCTTGTGTCTTTCTCCGCGGATGGCATTCTCTCGACAGTCTACTTTGGCAGGACCCACATAAGGCGGTACCTTGGACATCCTCCGCCTCCACCTGCTGAATTGGCCCAAGGCCGTTCCATTGATCTCGGAATCCAGTTCTTGTTGTTCTGGTTGCCCGTCTTGGTTATGTTTGCCTGGTTCTTGCACAAGCCCCTGTCGCTGTTGTTCGACGTGTTTGAAGTCGCCGTCCTCTTGGGCGCCTGTTTCCTCGTAAACCATGTCACAGCCGACTCAAAGACGAACTGGGCCGAGGGCTTGATGATGGTTATTATGTATCTCATGATTGTTCGTATTCATTACTGTCCCATACAGCATGCTCTGCTAACCAGTGATATGCATTTTAGGCTGTGACTGTGTGGTTCTACCCAGGACAGACAGATGTCCAGCATATGCAGGCATGCGGAACTGTGGCTGCTTCGTTGGCTGAACCGTCAAAGAACATTATGCTCCAGGTGCCACACGTGAACTCTACTTCCTCCCCTGCCACTGTGATGAAGGAGGTCTTGAATACGACCGCAGTGCAGATTTTGAGTGATCGTCTGCAACAGCTCTTGGACCTCCATAACGTGCAAGCGACCATCTAGTTAATTAATTTGAATATATTGCCCCATGTATTCTAAGGGTAGTAGTGGTGCTGCGTCACCGCGTTATTAGAGTATCACCGCAAACAGACCTCCCCAGGGCTTCTACGCGTCGGTGAATGGCCGCTGTAACAGTGGCTCTGATTTTTAGGATATCCTCTTGCGGTATTGATGGGGTATGAGGGTCCTCTGAAACTTTGTTCTGATTATAGCCTGGTGGCTTGATCCAATGGTGTGGTGCTTCGGGATTGAGTATCCCCAAGGCAACACGTATCTCCTCGGAAGGAATGGGGCTGCCGAAGGTTACGCTGAGCTGAGCACCATAGCGAGGCAGGTATTTGTAAGGAAAGGCTCGTCCTTCAGGCATGAGCTTGTCAAAACCAGTGAGCCACATCGGGATGATGACAGGAGTGTTCAAAGTTTCCATGAGCATTCGACCCCTAACCTACTTTCAGTCTGCCATTCACGTAAACGGAGGGTATACACTTACACGCCCCATTTAAACCTGGGAAGACGAGCGACACCAGACGAGTCTCGCGAATAAGTGTCTGGCTGATTAACCTTGCCTTCACTATACAAGTGGACCTATACCAACGGTCATTAGCGGAACTCCTGAAATGACGTGCTTCTTACCCATTCACCCTTGTCGAGCTTCTGGATTGCGTCATCTACCGCGGGCTGATGGACACCCCTACCCCGGAAGGTTTCTAGGGTTTGACCGTGACGGAAGAAGGCAGAGAATATACTTGCTAACGAGAATGAGTAAGCGTGTATCCCGCCATGCACACAAAGGGACTAACGGATTGGTGAACATCACGTCTGATGCGCCTAGAGCCCATCGGGTTGTTCGAGAGCTCAGATAGTAACGTGCAGGGAGAACCCCCCAGATGACGGGGTCATCGAGTCTGTATATGGAGAGCTTGAGGCGATGAAGAGACGTTTGATGATGAGAAGACCATACGTTGAGATGTGATTTGCAACTAAAATTTGATCAGCAACGCTTTAGATGGTGCGATTTTGGTAAGCTTACCAGTAATGATGCCTTGGCCGACGTTCCTAGCAGGGTTCTTGAGGGCATCGTGGAGGTGCTGGAGGCCAGTGACGGTGAGGGAACAGAAACCGAGGTTGAAGACGGCTTTGCAGGTGAGGCCGACTGTAGTGACTGTAGCCCGCGACAGAAGCGAGCTCATGGACGTTGGGGAGAAAAATAGAAGCGAACTCCATCACGGATGTCAATTACGTAATAAATATGTTATCGAACGTTTCGGACATTTTCCCTCCCCCCAACAAATTAGTTGGCGAGGTCGACCCACATCTCGGCCAGCATTTCTCCCAACGCCTGGGGCCACGCCTCGTCGCGCCTCAGCGCCGCCCCAGCGACAATGTTGGCTCTCATGCTGCTGAGCTCAATCGCAGCTCTGCTTTTTGTCTATATATTCATGCCCGCCCTTTGGTTATCTCTCATGTCTGTTGACGACTCTCTGGACGCTCATGAGGCTGGTCTTGCTGTTGTCGCGTCGCGTAAGCTACTCCGACCTCGAGTGGCGCCATTTCTCACCGATTTATATCAGGCAATCCCTTCAGGGAAAGCGGTCCGCCTGCCAACATGGCTAAACTCATTTTGCTTCGTCATAAGGTGAGACGACTTGCTGCGCTTTCCCCGCATAGCTGTGCTAACTTCAACGTTCCTTACCAGATACAGACGAACAATCGAAAACGACGCAGCACATCGCATACGCGCCAAACGTCGAGGGTTGTTCCTACTCGTTCGTCCAAGATTCCATGGATGCGCTTCGGTCGACCCTTCGTTGGGAAAGCTTATCATTGACTCTCCCGCTCCACCTACCCGACATCCACTTATTCGCTCTGGACACTGCGTTTTACTCATCTAATATACCCTTTGCTACCCAAGCAATCAATATTCATGGAAATTGTACCACCACCATCACCTCCCGTGCCTCCCCGACACCATATAATTTCTACTGTTCCTCACTGTTCCTCTTATTACTGAGACTCTGTTCTTGTTCACTTGTGATACTACAGGTTACATTACGTCGTGTAAAACAGAGATGACGCCTGCAATTGTAATTGCTGCCAGACTTCGTTGGAGCCCATGAGACTCACATTATCCCACGACCGACGGGTGCAGAAGCGGCTAAAATTTTGGAGATTTTGGACGCCACAACTGCTCGATCGTTATATACATGTGTCTGTCCATGCGGCAGCTCTCAATCGCTCCAGGGCTGATTGTCGAAAAAAAAATGCGCCGGTTTGGTTTACATGCAAGTGGTGGTCACACTGTACCATTACTACATTCATGTCGAGTAAGACACGCTGCTCGCATTCAGGGTGCTCGCACCCGTGCACCGTATAGGTTCTACCTTCGGTGCCGACACTTAGAATATGACATCAAGGGTTGCAAAAATAGGCCTCATAGAGACGTTTCGCGTGGCCCACGTCTAACGCCGCAAGCCAGCATCCTCGCGATCGTGCCCCCACAACTCTGCGCAGAAACAATGAAACATTTTTAGCATGTAACGAATGCGCTTTCGCGCGTATGCCTTGATAAGATTCGGGCCAGTGGTCATATGCAGAGTTGCCCACTAGAGAAGCGATATGTCATCTGATTAAGTATCTCGCCACGAGGCCAAAGCTTAAAAGTTTCTTTACAGGTCGCAGTTGGTACTCGAAAAGAAATCCAGGACCTCAACAACCATGTGAAGTATTTTATCGAGGCTCTGGAACTCTAATAGGATATTGCAAACCTGGTGTATTGCTTCCATACAAAATTGGACAGAATGGTGAGCTCCTTGAGACTGACACATGGCATGATATAAGGGATGTCATCCCAATGCCATCCATTCCCATGATATCGAAAAGAGGCTCTGGAATCGCTGCATGAGAATCATCCGGAATGCCCGTGAAAGACATCGGAAGGAACGTGTTTAAACTCTAGGTCAAGGAATATGCGCCAAAGATCCCATAATAAATGTAGGGATGGTGCACCCTGCGCCACTTATGCCAAATGCCTAGATCTCGGAATTATCTTACACTCTACATTCGCCATTACAAAGGATCCATGTCAAAGACGACGTCCCCCCATGTCGGCACATCTGCTGTTCCAGCCGCGTCAGAATGTCCATACCGCCGGCACGCAAGACTCCATTGGATGTTTCCAACTACGCTGTCCATCAGGACGCCAATATACTGTGCGACTTTCCCGTCTACAATTTCACCGAAGGACGGCAGGGACGACTTTTGCATTTGAAAGTCGGCTAGAATCTCGGAGAAACGCCTGCATGTGTAGTCGATTGCCGCCTGTCGGTCACCTGCAGGGATGGCTGCAATGGGATCTCCCAGGGCGACAGTAACATAGTTGTGGTGAGCGCCACTCTCGTAAAATTCTTTTTTGTATGAGTAGAGATCCTATATGGAATGTAATTAGGCTTCCTTCACGAAGATAAAAGAAGCATACATTGGCAATAGAAACTAGGTCAACGGCTTGTTCTTGTAGCTTGGCCACATCGGGGTGGGTTATGACCTCATGCGGGATGTCGAGGTTCAGAACCCAACGACCAATAACGAGGAATGGCTGCAAGCCAATTGAGCACCGTCGAGCATCCATGTAGGCAACCAGGGTAAGATTCTCAGTGGGATTCTCGCGATCAGCGGCCTCTTTCACAACACCCTCTCCCAGAGTAGCGTTTGCTTCAAGAAGATATGCTTTGTATGGTTCACCAACTACAGTCAGAATTCGATCGATAAGGCTGCATCATTTCATGTCAATGGAAAGCCAAAGGAGGCCCACCAAGATATACGCAACTGTTTCATGAGGTGTGCAGGCCCCTTAGTTTCACCCAATATCAATGTTTGTTGGAAAGCCTGTTTGTATACATCTGCCCAATGCTGGGCCTCAGCTGTCGTGGCAGGAGCATCACTAAGGACGGTAGATTGAGCGGCTGGTTCACCCCCATATTTTCGCCGTCTTCGGTGGACAACAGTACTCACGTCAATTGCTCCAGCATCAAGAAAACCATCATCTGTTCCAAGCTGACGCGCAAACCCCCCAGGTCTGATTCAGGAGAAACTCTTGACATGAGAAGCGGAAATTCTGCACGCTTCCAGGCCTAGAAAGAGTGACGCTCAGTACTGGCAAGTACACGCTGCCGCAGATTTCAGATCCGTGCCTTTTTGTGAGCATCACTGAGAAAGGATGATGCATCGATCCACGCGACGTATTCTGCCTCTAGGACGTCGAAGTTGGGATTGTTGGGCTTGACGTGTTCTTGCAGCAGGTTCAACAGGTTCTGGATACGATACTGCACCATCCTGGCTCGTGTTCAATGTCAGGGTACAACCTGGGTACAACTCCGAGTTGAAGGTCATTGAGATGTGTGATTCATGAATGGAGCAAGATCAAGATCTGTCATGATCAATGATTGGTGATTTTTGAAAAGCTTCCGCTCCATCCCAAGCACATGGCATTGGAACTCATTGGACATATACTTATCAAGTTCACACTGAACTTGGCCTGCCAATAAAGAAACATCCTCTCGTATAAGCCCCCAAAGCCTCCCAGCGCCTTCATCAGTGGAGTGACCTGGGGCCGACATATGTACGACCTTGACCAATAGGTATATCCAAGTGCTTTTACAGGGTTTTTCTGGCGCCAACTGTCGATCAGCTACTGCAGGTAGTTGCAGGTAGCCAATCGAGGTTCCAATAGATATCTTATAATATACTGGCAGGTGCCAAGTGTGGAGCACGCTGTGGACGCCACGTCTGGAGGGGCACGTTCGACGGCCTGAGCGTTCCATTGGACTGGGATCACGAGTTCTAATGGAATTTCCATCACTATATGATACGCATGGCTGTTGCGGCTGAACATATGACCATGCCAATCTATCACCCTTTTTAATCTGACGCGTTGAACAACGCATATATAGCAGCGCGACAATCTTTGGTCCAGCGTTGGTTGGTGCTTTTATCTTTCTGGTGTCATTGTATCGACGATGTCTACCGCGGCGGCAGTCAAGCTCGCTGCCTTTGTCAAGCAAATTTTTGGAACATCCTTCATTGGTTTTACTGTTGCCACCACGTGAGTTCTCTTTTAGTATTCACACTCTTCAAATTGAGCGTCCTTCTGAACTGGTAGGCTATATGGGATAACCTGCTTGCAAACCTACCTCTACTACCGGAACTACCCTAAGGACCACAAACTGCTTCGATTGACGGTAAGTCAGCCAAACCATTAGTTATTATTGGCTTCGAGCTTATGAAATCAATTGAGGTTGGCACATTATGGTCGGTGCTCGTGTGCGCAACCAATTTTAAGACTGATCTCATAGAACATTCATAGGGTACTTGACACGTTGTCAACAGCATTTGTTGCACATTCACTATACACCTTTTTTGTCCTAAATTACGGATTGCCTGCACAAGTCAATCTAGTCATCCCATGGTATGGCGCCCAGTATTTACAAGACTTGAATGGATGCTAAATCATATGTACGTGTAGGAGTTTCACAGTAAGTTATGTAGCACCAGTACTTCTGAGCAGCTGACAGCATGTTTGGTAGGCGGAGAAATTGCTTGTTGTACGTACCGCCTTTTCCTCTGTGGAATACCGGAACTGAGTAGTGTTCAGACGCTGATCACTTTTGTCGCTCAAATGTAGGCCGCGATAAGTTCCATTCAATCACTCCCTACTAACGTCTTCCTAGCTTTTATGCCCGGACCATATGGAAAGGTTTTTGCAGGTTTTTCTTGCATACAACCTGTAGCTCAAACCTCGTCTCTAGTGAGCACCGGGAACAACAGAGTCGTCCCGGTTTCCATCGTCAGCTTTTTCTCGCTATCCCGATTTCCGTCCCACTTATAAGAGGTCGTAGATTGTGCTTGCTTTGACTGCACTAGGTAAAAAAGAATCTACGATTTCTAAGTCAATACATCTATGCTGACGATCATGCCTTTAGCCTTGGGAATAGGTAGGAACTTCAGTGCATCATATATGAGTATAACATCGACAACTCTTTTCTGGGGCAGTCACAACAGTGCATCTGTGCGGCATATCTTTCAAGTTACCTGAATCGATGTTAATCGCGCCCCTTGTAGATTCAAAAATCCGCTCGCGACCTCCATCTCGGCTAGGAGTTTCTCAGTCAGTGTAGCGATCTTTCAGTTGCATAGTTACTTACTGTGAGCTTTAGATCATTAGTGGCCTTGTGCAGGGATTTGCATCTTTGAACGATATCTTGATCACGGTTGCCATGTGTTTCTTCTTGAATTCGCGGCGGACGGGATTCAGTTCTCCGTACGTGCCACCCCAAAAAATAAACGAGTACTCGCTGATATTCGTATTCAGAGCTGAGAAAATTATCGACAACCTGATGTTATATGCCGTTAGCAGAGGTAATCCTTTCCCCTGAAATCATATCCTATTCGTCGCTAACCCTGGTGTTAAAAGGTATTTTGACAGCGTATGTGGTCATAACGTGTCGTGTAAAATTCTTCCACGCTGACATGGTCCATCTTTAGTGTCGCCCAAATTCTATTCCTTGTGTTAGTGCGTCTTTTCCGTACAGGACTGCGTCGACCTTGTATTTTGACGGTGTCTCTGCAGAATGTTGCGCTTCCTCACGATACATACTGGCAACCATTTCATCAGGCAGTTGGCAAACGTGAGCTTTTGTTCTCCTGAGACGCTACCTTTCTCAACCATTACTGCCTACAGTATATGTTAACTCGGTCTTGGCTACGTGAGTCCGAGCTAGAGATGATACCACACTGGTGCTTATCCGTTACCCAGTTTGAACATCCGTAGCACCTTCAGAGAACCAGCCGAGGTCAAATTAGGAGGCCTACACTTTGTGCAATCCGCTAGTCACGGAGGACATACCTTCCCAAATGACCCAGAGGTGAGACATACATCCGTCTTACGCTTTCAAGTCCTGCTTCTAACCTGCACTCAGGCGACGAATGTCAGGGTGACGTTACCCCAGGGTGACATCGCGACAACCCATCCCAGTCAATCATTCGGCACAGAAGCCAACGGGTCACAAGAAAAGGCAGAGCCATTGAAGGAAGCTGAATTATCGTCTTAAATAATGAGATAGTATTTATTATCTATCGATCTATCATTTAGGAAGGAGGGTCATCATTAGGGAACAGCATAATTATACTACAGCTTTACATGGCCATAAATAGTAACGTAAATACAGGAAAGTGTGAGGCAAACATATGGAATGTGTATAGGATTACAAACAAGAGGACGGAAACACCATACACTGATCTCATCCGAAGCGTGTTGTGCGGCTGTCAGCCGCCACTTTGGCAATCAGACTTGATTCTGCTCTGACCGGCTTTCGCGATTCGGAGGATTTAGTCGCTGCGGCGGATGTAGACGCCGCAACTGGACCTCTCCGTAACGATCCACCGCCGGATTTGGCCCTATGACCGGTGACAGCTGCGCCTCCGACATTACGGCCGGTAGTTCCACTGTGGCGCGACTGTCCCTCGGCCTTCGCCCAACTTTGCATACGATTGAGGCTTTGTTCTGCGATGTCAGTTTTGGGTGGAGGCATTGACAGAGCCTGAAAGTGATGCAGGTCAGTATTGAGCTCCAAAGGATCAAGGAAACGGTAGACCTCAAAACCAACATCAAACTCTGTTTGATCTGGAGCCTTACGACGTAATGATGGCTGCTTGTTCTCCCTCAAAGCTATAGGTTTGACACGGAGATTGTCTTCATCGTCGGACTGTTTATCTTCAACCCAAGATACGTCATGGAGATCCCATGATTCCTCGTCCTTCTTGCTTGTCAGAGAATGTCAGCATATAATGGAGGGCAGAACAGACCTCGTCTCGAAGTTTCTGAGCTGCCTCCCTTGCAAGTCTAGTGATCTCTGCGGTTGTAATGATCTCGCGCGGCTCCTCTTCGTCATCCACCTGATCCATGTCCATGTCGGCCATCACAACGTCCGGTGGTTGAGATTCTTGGAGATATGCGAAGTCCGTATCATCAGCAATCAGGTTCTGCTCATAGACCTGATAGAATGATTTAGTATCTTCATGTTCACCTTGAAGTTTTCCGATGCTGATTAGCTCCAAGTTGAATATAGCAGGAGCCAGATCTTACCAAGTTCTTTGATATTGCCTCGTTCAATTTTTTGTTTCTTCCGCATGCTTTGACGAATCCTGGCGTCGGTTTCGTCATCACTGTCATCATCGCTATCTTCCAGGCCGAGACCACGATTGCGCCTCTTCTTGCGCAACTCTCCGTGAGCCGCCGCCTCATGGAGTTTTTGCAATGCTTCATCTGCAGCTTTCTCGTGCTCTCTGTTCATCCAATAAATCATAGCAACCGGATGAAGAGAGAAGGAACGTACTGGAATTTTTCCATCACTAGTTCAGCAGCTACCGTTTCCTCGTCCATCTCTGCATCGTCTACCAATGCTTCTAGAGTCTGGTCCAGCTCTTCTCCGTCCTCATCTTCATCTTTTTCTATGGATCTTGGCCCAAAACCAAACATCTCATCATTATCGGATTCCTGGGCTTCCTGCTCGATGAATTCCGACCTTTCAAGTGGAAGTCGTTTTGATTTGTCGGTATGCGCTTTAGGAGCACGCTTCAAGACGTCAAATGCATTGTCTGGGCGTCCCACGCTCGGACTCACAGAAGGGCTAGATATATATCCTGCTACAACCGACGGTGAGGTAGGTGTTCTTGAGCGTTTACGCAGGCGACCTAGAGGAGCTGGGGTATTAAAATCGACTTCATCGGAAAGTGATATAGTCCGAAGTGGCCGGCGTAGAGACAATTCGGGTTCAGTTTGACTCAAGGCCCTGGCTTGCGTTGGTGAAGGATGTCGGTAAATTTCTGGGGTGGAGACGTTCGGCCTGGTCTGGGTAAGGAATCTATTGGTAAGGAATTAGCTGATGAATGAGCCTCCGTATTCGAGTAATTTACCCATGGTCATTAACATAGAGCTCAGGCTCTTCGGAAGGCTTCTTACTTGCAGCCTCTAACACATATTCCTGTTCCTTCTCGAAAATCTGATCCGCTTTTCGGAGGAAAGTTTCACTGACTTCGAACGCGGGCTGCAAAGTTACGTCCTGGGTTAGATCGAGCGTACCAGCTCTGACAAATTTCTTGTGAGAAGTCTAGCAGAGAAGGTTAGAATTTTTATTTTATCTTGGCAAAACAAACAAGATGATACCTTGTCCATGAAGGATCCCAAGTTACCCGAAGTTCGTTTCAATGGCGCTACTCCCACCTGATTTTCGGTGCCTGATTCAAAGAGGTCCGAGAATCCAGGCTGCATGGGCGCAGGACCGACAATAGCTGACATTTCGTCATCGTCTGGGAACTGCGAGAACCCAAGCGGGTTGGCGCCGATAAAAGGTGCCGGACTGAGGGGTGTGCTGGAAGACAAAGTACCAGCAGGGGATGCAAGTTTCAATCTAGCTTCGAAGGATGTCGGCAACTTGGAAGGTCTGGAAGGAGATGTAAACGGGTCGTCATC
Source organism: Tephrocybe sp. 10521TJB (assembly GCA_018221635.1). Lineage (NCBI taxonomy): Eukaryota > Fungi > Basidiomycota > Agaricomycetes > Agaricales > Lyophyllaceae > Tephrocybe > Tephrocybe sp. 10521TJB. Next base: position 20,448 of record JABAJS010000168.1, read on the forward strand.
GAGTGTGTTGCGCAACGGTGCCCTGATCTCGCCTTGCCTGGCAAGGGATCTAGGCGACATCGATAATTGCCTTGCTAGTCCACTTTCCAGGTCAAACAGTGAACCCTTCCTTACCCCTAGAGAAACCTTCTCACTAAGAGCCAAGTGTCGAACGACTGCCTTGTTTTCTTTGTCATCTCCGCGGTCCCACATACGAGAAGTTTCGTTCTCTTTATCACCTTCGTCTTCTGTTGGGTCCTCCCAAGAGGATAAGGAGCCACGGTGAGCAAAAATAGGCAAATCAAGGTTTGCTTGCGGGCTAGCCGATGTCGAGTCGAGCCGCGTGGGGGCAGCATTATCGTTGTTATCGTCTGCTTCACTGTCGGAATCGATGATTGCTTTGGCTACAGAGCGTCGTCCTTTCAAAGGAAATTTGTTGTCGGTTTCGTCTTCTTCCACCAATGAATTGTCATTGACCATAGTCACTTCTTCCATATGCATGTCCGTGTCCGCCCTCTCGTCTCCGCTGTCTAGGGATGGAGAGGCGCTGGCAGAGCCCCTGAGCTGCGTGCTTAAATCTGGAGACCAATCTTCGTCATCCTCGTCGCTTTCAAGCTCTCTATGCATCGACGCCCCTTTTCCTTCTGGGAGATTACGACCCTTTTCCGCATAAAGCATGCTCGCTTCCTGCACAGTTGAGGCCGCGCCCTCGTCCTGATTTTTGATTTTGCCGCCACGTCGTACCCACTCTTCCTCCTTCGTTCGCACGACTTCCTGCCTTTTGGTATTTACTCTTGACATCATGATTTGATTTAGCATAGCGGGAGTCATCTGAGGATCTCCTTTCTTTCCCTGCTGTGTCCCCGTTTGTCGGAGTAGGTCGAGTTCATTGATTCTTGGCGGATTTTCTTTCGCTTTCTGTTTCGAAAGCCCAATTCCACCAAGGTTTAGTTGCCTCTTGCGGCCTTCCGATATACGCTTTTTCCGCCCAGATTTTCGCTCAATGTCTTCTTCTTTGATCGCCATCTGCATGTTGGGCGTTTGAACGATCTGAAGTTCGTCGTCCTCCTCGTCGGAAGAAAGCTTTGTGGTGGACTGCATTGCGATGGCTTGTTGTTTGAGAAGGAGAAGTCGCTGGCGCCGTTTCACAACATCGTGTGCCTCTTGCTCTTTCTCCACCAGAGCACCAACCTCCGGGAGGTCTTCGTCTAAATCATCAGCCAACATAGGCAGTGGATGCATAGCTTTCAGCGGACCCGTATGGGTGCGTTTAGGTGATCGTAGTGGCGAACCATCGCTTTGACGGAGAGCTGGGGGGGACGGAGCGACATATGGCGGGGAGGTGTGTCGGTCAGATGAGAAATCTACAATGGGGTCCGCTTCGATGTCCTGTTTATTCGTGATTCTTCATTGAAGATCAGCAGACAGGTTGTAAAATAGCAAAGGAGTACTAACCCAACAAACAATCCTTGAATAGAATATTTAGATGTCCCCTCTGCGCGTGGTATTGAGATCTGCTGATCTGCAGCAATGCGCAATCGATTACGCGCCGTTTCTTTAAGCTCTTTCTTAGTGGGTGCCTAGAGTTCCTTTGTTATTACAAACACACGGCGAGAAAAGTAAGACAAACCTTGATCTTCTGTCGTTTCCCGCCGATATCTTTGGAAGACTTGTGGGCTTTAGTAGTTGTAGGAGCAGGAGCTTCAGAGAAACGAAGAGGAACGACGTTGGGGCGGACAGGGGCTCTCGATTTTCCTTTCCCCTTTACGTCGTACTTCAACGACACAGCCATGTCATCACTAGAGGTGGGAGGAGTGGGAGAGGAGTATAATCTGGGGGTTGTGATGGGATGTGGGTAGCGGGGTGAAGTTGGAGAGGATTCTTTGTTTTCGCCCTCTTCAGACTCGGAACTGTTGACAACGGCTACCTTTTTTCTCCCGCGACGGGAAAGAAGCTGGGGAGAGGGACTGCGAGTGCGCGATGTATGAGACAAGGGCGATGAGGCTGCCAAATTTGACCCTCCAAATAGCACTTCGGCCACAGTGTTGTTGCTGCTTTCAACAGGAAAAGTAGGTATATGAGGAACGTCAGAGCTGTCTGGCCCTTGAGGGGACAATGCGGATGGGTGGCCAAGTTCCACGCGTTCTTTCGACGCGCCATCCGCCATACAGAGATCATCATCGTCCCCTGCATCGATTTCCTTCAACTTCTGTTTCCATGAGAACTGGAACGAGGATGTCGCGTCGTGAGCATTATCCTCTCCGTCATCGTCGTCGACGTGGCTGGATATCGAGTGTTCAGGCGCTGGATCAGAGCTAGGTGGTACTTCCTCGTCTATGTCCAAAGGCCCCGTCCTGTAGATACTTCTGAGCGATGAAGGGCTTTTGGCGGACTGCAAGAGCGAGGTATCGGAGTCGCCACCAGCAACATCTGTCCGTTGACGGCCATAGGTACGCGGCGCCCTCTTCACGACGATAGGCGTTGAAGGCAGCGACGATGAGAATGTAGAGTCTGGGACAATCGAAGAGTCCCCTTGCACTGGCATCTTGAGCGGAACTTGTGTCGCAAGTCGAGAGAATGATGAAGAGAGTGACAAGAATGATATCAGTCACAATGTGACTTAACGCGTTAAATCACATGTTTCGGCGCGTAATAAACACACGTCGTAAACGTTGAACCCCCCATGATTATACAACATCGCAACATCGATGGAAAAGTACAAATATACGTAAAGATTCATGAAGAAAGAGTGGCGTAATGTCATGACGAAGTTATCGTAAATTATATGTAGCTCATCGTGCAGACAGCATGGGCTGCCATACACCATACGAAACTTCTTCCAAGTGATGCAGATGGACACGGTCCCAGACGACAGGGATAATATTTGCCTAGGAAAGCGAAGTGAGTTCATGGACAAGTAATTCACACAGACGCATGACTCACCTGCAGATAATGAACACAACCTCTTGAAATACGCCTCGCAACTGTCTGTAGGCTAACTCTCCCGTCGTATGCATCCAGAGGAATCTCATATGTCATTGGAGAGTATCCGGCCCACTGCCAAAAAAAAGGCATCAATAAGTGTTGCGAAAATCCTACATGATAACTCACCTGTATTCTTATGAGAATCCTGTTACGACCATCTGGATGAAATTCATGTATACGGTACGAGTCGTTCCCCGACAATCGCACGTGGTCTTGCGCCTCGGCCAAACTTATTCCTGCCGTGAACGAGCCCTTACGCTTGAATTTAATCTTTAGTGAACTAGGTCGGCGGTAGCTGTCATATATGGCAGCTGGGCGAGTGGTGTAAGAAACCATCGAATGGCGACGGTGACGAGGCGCCATGACCATTGACGAGTGAGGCACCATCGGGAGATGACCAGATGATAGCTGGCGCTCATCAGGATAGTACGAGTCGCGAATATCCAGGTCATCGTCATAAGCTAGAAATGGGCGGTTCTATGTCAGCAAACCTCAAGACTGTTGCCGCAGAAATTAGGCTTACCGGGACCAGTAATGCGGTGGCTGACCGGCATGGTAGCTGCGCGTGCAGGTGGACCATAAATTTGATAGGATGGCTGATGATACTGAAAGTAAGCAGAGAGCTTGAGAACAAGCCTGAGGGCGAAGTCCAAGACCCGAGACGTACGTCTTGATAACCATGCTCTTCCGGATATATTGCATGTTGGTAAGGCATCGGCGTCCCGCTATAACCAATAGACGGACGACGGGAATGAGAACGAGAGAAGTTGTCATAAGCAGGGTAAGCCATGATTGGTCGTCGAAGGAGGATACAAAGATGGCTGAAGACAATTCTTCGTTGAGGACCTCTTTATATGTCTATGAAGGTGGCCACAACGAGGTATGATCTCAGCCCTGAGGAAGCCGCGAGGTCGCCTGGACAATCATGTATACAATGGTTCTTCGGCCACGCGATAAGCTGCGAAAAAGTTAGCTATGAAAGGACAATGAGTGTACGAATCAGCGCACTTTGTAGATCCAAAGATATGTTTTTACCAGAAAGGGGGAGCACTAGAGGCTGGCGCACTTGCCCTGCATGCATATAGTTCAATGTGTCCGCAGTCTCTCAAGGTCCTATCATCGTCTCACAGTCTCGGAAATGAAAGTCGCTGAGCGAGTGGCAAAATCACCATTGGCCTCACGTATAACACGAGATTTCTGAACACTCAATTAGTTTCGATACGCACATACACGCATTATGGCCAAGTTTTGACGGTCGATCTGGATTCTGAAACACATCTTGAATAGTGCCCTTCTCCTCGCCTGCGGTGAGGATGATATACACATGTTGACCAAGTTAAGCCGGACATAACCGATGCACATCTGGTAGAGTGGAGTTTGTAGGTTCGACGCCAGTCAGGTAAGTATTGTGACGCGTTTATTGAACAACGCGTTCTCATACCGCGAAGTTTGTATTTGTTTGGCAAGGGTACTATCGGAGTTCAGGATCTCGGTCAACCCCGGCAGTCGGTCAAGAGTATTTTTCGTGTTGAAAAAAAGGCTTTCACCTACAAATGGCTATTATATCCGAAAGAGATCATGTTGGTGTATGTATAGAACAAAAATGGTCTGACTGAGGGCTGTAAGAAGACGGGCATAGTCCATTTATGTTCTCTTTTGGTGACATCATGCCGATTTGATAAGCTTCCTAAATGGTGATACCGAGTATCATGACTGCCATTGCTCCGATAATGTGTACAGCGCATCCTAA
>JABAJS010000169.1:0-25139 GCA_018221635.1 Tephrocybe sp. 10521TJB
TAACATAATGAAAAAAATAACAAAGTAGATTCCTGGATTACAATAAAAATTAGCACAGGGCAACATAAGAGTTCACTCGAGGCAGGCAGAGCAGGCGGGCAGCTGGAATGTTTAGCTCGACAGAAATGATAGTTCTAGAAGCTTCTAGAAGGTTTATCTAATACATCATGTGATTGTACACAACTTTGGCGGGAAGCCTACGTGTTCAAGTTCACAGATATCCCTCCTTCTTACTTACGTAAGAGTCGGGGATACTTGTGCCTAATCGTCTGGTAATCAAAAACCTTTTGAACGCTACCATGACTAGACCAGCCTCCTCGTTTGACGCATCACGCCGCGCACAAGCTGCAACCATAACGTGAGGTTCGTTTGCATCAGTGCGAAGCTTACTTATTTGTGCAATGTATCTATTCAACATTCAACCATTGCATGTTCCTGGAATCTCATATTCTGCCTCTAAAATCAGCTGTGCTTCCGCCAAATGGATCTCTCTCACCGTGTCTCTAGGACTTCATAACATGTCAATTGTGATTGACAGTTTGCTTACTGAAACCTTGAGGATCATCTTCATCCACCTTTATGTCGATGAACGGCAAAACTAGTTCAATTCATTTTCGGCCAATACACTGGTCTTCAGTGAAGACTCGGAATTGGAGTGGCGAAGCTATGCTGAATGCTGAAGAAGTAACGGCATCTTATTCCTTTGCGTACACCGTCGCTGCTGTATCCCAGGTATGGAGGAACATAATGGAATCCTTTCCTCTGTTATCAGCCCGCCTGATGGCCTTCGTAGACAGGCATTCTCTACGTTACTGTGTTTGATAGGTCCGAGACGACACTGAAGAAACATAGGTAGTCGGAGGGCGGGAATTTGATCCGGTTATCATTGATTGGCACTTGCCTCAGTGAGACACTTCGGTTCCATAAAACAGTCATCATGGCTCGTCTCTTAGATTTGTCGCCTGAGCTCCTCCTTCGCATTCTAGGATATCTCGACTTTCAAGGGTATCTGTCTATCTCCCTCGTACACTCTTCGTTCCATACTTTACTCAAGACATTACCGTTCCTGAGGTACCGGGTTGCAACTCAAATTGCGGGGGTTATCGACAACCTGGACTGCGACTTGCAGACGTCTCAGCGTGAGGGTCTCCTTGAACATCGAGAAAAAGGCTGGTCCAACATCAAGTTCGACTTTCAAGCTGTGGTTGTCCCCAACTTCACGGCATCGCAGATATTTAATGCGACAGATGGGATATTTATCATGGGGGATGAGCTCAATGCAGCGGCCATCCGCTATTTCAAGTTACCGTCGGGACCTCAGGAGTCTCTAGCGTGGTCGAGGATTGATCTAGACAAAAATTTGTCTATTGTAGATCTGGTAGTAAGGATTTACGATGATGACCTTCTCGCCGTTGCTACAACGTATGCATTTGTTTGCCTGCTTCATAATATCCAACTAAATTTCATTCCGTTATACAGTAGATCCAGGCCAACTTCTTCTGATACGCTTATTACGGAGATTCAACTCTTGGAGTTCTCGACTGGAAGACCGCATCCATTAGCGCAAAAGCCTGTCCTGTTTATCCAGGAGACAAAATTGCCTCAGAGATACTCGCTGTCCCTTGAATTATCGGGCCAATTTTTGGCACTTGTCATGGAGACCATACACTCTGGAATTGTTAGTGTGATAAATTGGATGACTTCGGCCGTTCACATGGTGTGTATTTTATGGCACAAACGCATCTTACTTCTCAGGATTCTATAGACCTTATCTGTCCCAGCTGACATCTATTCTAATCCTGTGTTTTTGTCTCCGACTCTCATCCTTATTCCAAATGCCAAAGATGCAACATTTGAGATCTACTCAATACCCACTCATCCGAACTCTGAGGCCAAGTCTACGCCCATCCTTCATCTCTTTCTGCCAGAATTAAAAGATAATGGAAGGATAAGTGGCTTGACCTGTCGTGTAGAGCCGCACCTTTACCCGTCTAGAACACCGCACTCTTCAAAGCCATTTCACACATCTCCTGTTGACGCCATTCTTATCATCAACATCGACATCAACGTTAATGATAATCGACATACCAGCCTCGAAGGTTCATTTTGCATGTTCGTACACCGCTCAACTTTCGTTCGACTCTGCGCCGGCTACATGGATACTGTAAGCGAGAATATTCAAGACGCCGTTCTCGATTGGGAGGCCTGGGGCCCATCCGTAACACGTTGGTTCGATATGCGAGGGCAAGAATCATTTTTGCTTACTGCTACGGCGGGGCAGCGTTGCGTCATGGTCACACATGACGAAGGAGATCTTGAGGAAGAACTTCTGACTGTTCTTGATTTTAACCCTCTAAATGTCAAAAAACTTCAGCATGACCTGACAAATGCAGAACACGCGACAGAGGGGAATGTCAATGACTCTGACGGCGATGGTGATATCTTGGTCCTGGACGACTCACTCGTAGTGACCAGTTCTAGCTGGCTTGATGACACCTTTTTCAAGGTTGCAGTGAAAAGTTCACTCCCTTACGCGACCATCACTCGCCGTGTGGATTTTACATTGAATGGATTCATCGCGGACGAAGAGAGATTAATTCAGGTTGAAGTGAGTTGTTCAATGGCTTATGAAATAATCTCCGCTGATTTTGCAACTATACTGAAAGCACAACGATTACGGTCTATTGGAACTAAATATTTTCCACTTTGGTCTATAGCTAAGCACATATTGTTGAAGGCGTGCCTGAAATGATCGTCGAATTATCTTATCTGATCGACATCAACAATTGATTTTATTGGAAGTTGCCTTGTCATCTTTCTTTCTTTCTCAAAGGAGCATGTCCCGTCTCTTGAACCTCTTGAACCTCCCTCCAGAGATCATACTGAAAATCCTTTGCTACTTGGACTTTAAAGGTTATCTATCCATCTCCTATGTACACTCTCACTTCAATACCTTCTTCAAGACAAGTCCATTGCTGAAGTACCACATTGCAACGCAAATTGCTGGGGTAGTTGACAATCCGTACTGTGACTTGCCCATCTCCAAACGTGCTCTTCTTCTGGAGGAACGAGAAAATGGCTGGACCATGCTCCGAGTGGACTTCAAAATGGTGGTTCCTATCGATTTCACAACGTCGCATGTTATGAACCTGACAGATGGGATCTGTTCATTGGGGGACGCAAATGCTTCGATGTTACACTATTTTCGACTGCCAACAATTCCAGAAGACTCTGTAACCTGGTCAAAGATCATTCTAGAGAAGGAATTGACGGTGATGAGCCTGAAAATGAGTGTCTATGATCACGACCTACTTGCGGTCGCTACAGCGTCAGTCATCTGTGTTTCTACTCAAAATTTTGCTGAACTTGGATTTTGTAGTAGACCCAGCTTAACTTCTCCTGATGTACATGTTGTTGAGATCCAAGTTCTGCAGTTCTCGACTGGAAAGCCTCATCCGTTGGCATCGACCCCCGTGCTTTTCCTTGAGGAGACAAAGTCAGATGATTTGATTGGACTTTCAGTATCTCTCGAGTTATCTGGGGAATTATTTGCATTTATGATCGGAAAAATGCGAAACGGGGTCTACTCTCGAAGCGGAGGTGTGATAAATTGGATGACGTCGACTGTGTGCATGGTACGTGTGTCCTGTTCCTCCCAAACCCGTTCTTCGTCTTTCTCTGCCACAGTTGGATGATGACCATATCATGACAAAACTGTCCTGCCGCACAGAACCGCGTATCACTCCGTCTGGAATGCCTCACTCGTCCAAACCATTTTACGTCTCCCCCGATAATGCCATTCTCATTGTTGCCGTCACTACCACGAGGGCTAACGATGACAATAGTGATAACGATGATGAGGATGAGAGGCATTCATTCTGTATGTTCGTGCATCGTTACACTCTGGTCAGACTTTGCACCTCCTTTGCTACACACGAACTTCCTTGAAAGACGTGGGGTCCACCTGTGACACGTTGGTTTGATACCACAGAAATGTTGGATCCTGTATGGGCGACCGCGACACATGGGCAGCGCTGCATCAAATCTGCAACTCCTACTCCGGAAGATGAACAAGACGAGCTTACTCTACTCGACTTCAATCCTCTAAATGTCAAAAAGATGGATTATAATCAGAAAGGTTACAAAGGAGAAAGGAAAGATATGGGACACCCTCTTGGCGCACGCGCTGTAACCGAACCGAGTTTCCTCGAACAAACTGTATTCAAAGATCCAGTATTCAGCTCACTCCCATACACGACAATTACGCGTCGTATACATGGTGTTGCCTTTGACGACATGATTTGGGGCGAAGAATGGTTAATCGGGACAGAGGTATTTGCTACCATTCTTCGAAGAATCTTTACTGATTTCAATGTCAATTCCCGAAAGGTAGATGAAGAAGGTACCTGGGATAATTTTGAGGTTTTCCACTTGGGGATGAAAGACCCATGATGGCGCTTTTGATTGGCGAGTTTGATGTTTTGCAGCCACCCCTGCGGCCACATATGAGTCTACCGTACCCTGATAGCCAAAGATTCTGAATTACATAAAATGATTGGCGCAGACATGTTGGACTTACGCGACGCGACACGCTCACATGAAGAGACATCACTGTTACTATGGCACTTGGCTCGCACTGGCTTCCTTTCAAGTTTTTGATCTTCACTTCTCTGTCCGCCCGCCAGTATTGTCAGTACAGGCTCTGTCCTTTAACGCTGTTATGCATTATGACTAGTCTCAACCGCCCACTATCGTCCTCTTTGAAGTCCCTAAGAACTTCGGGTATAATATTGACTCATCTAGTACTGGCTGGTAGGCGGGCTGCGTCCAATATCATTTAGGGACCACTTATGCGGACAGGAGGTACAAATAGAAGAAGTCTCTGCGCGGAATAGTGAGTCAATTCAACTATGTTGTAGATGTGTTTGTGGTATCGAAAGAAATTTGCCCAGGGACAACATGTAATGCACAAGCACATTGCAATTGATTAGTCGCACTAGTTTATACATGGAGGCTGGGTTCTAGGTCCGTGTTTTTATTTTTATTTTCATATAATGTGTCTGAGACCTTATTTATCCTACACCGGAAAGGAATACGTTCAAACCGTAACTCTCCTCCACGTATTGGACGTAATTTAGGAAGGTAAGTTAGTAGCGCTAATGCCTCTGTAAAATGATTGGCAGATATATCTTCGATAGGAATTACGAAGGATACATCTTTTATTTACTGAAAATCCCTCTCTGAGGGCTACATTCTCGTTACAACTACGATCCTTCGAGTTCTTAACACCGCGATTTCGCCTTCTGATATTTCGAGACCTGACTTCGATAACAGAGTTTGATACGGCCCACACGTCTCCTTCTGCGCCTCAGCGGATTATGATTTCCTTCTCGCTTGAGCCTTCTTCAAGACTTCAACAGCCTTCCTTCCCTCTTCTCGGCGCTTTGTTGTCGCCTGGCAAGCGGAGCATTCACTGACGTTCTGAAAAAATGCTTTGTGGATAACGCAATATGATGCATGCCCCTGGACCACACAATCTTGGTTCAGGCGGTGGATAGTACTGTTTCCTTGGGATCTTGGGCTATCAGGCATCAGGATAATTGAACCCTTTGTTTGTTGAAGACTCACCACGGCATATTCTTCGGACGCACTTTCCGTAGAGAGGAATAAACGAAGGCTTTTGTGTTTCGTGATTCTGGTTTGATGCTTCTCACAGCGTCCTCTCGGATGACTTTTATAGCACCTGGGACTTAGACGCTCGCACACCATCATTGCAGGTGGAGTCATTTCTGCTTCAGGTACACATACACATGGTAAATTTTGAAATCGCCCAACATATACAGCGTCTCATTTGTACTTTCTCTATCTCGAATATCTTGATCAGAACCTGCAAATTTCACAGCTGTGCTGCTTTACGCGAGCGCAGCATTTACAAGGCGCCACATAGCGCAGTATGTGTGCTTGGCCAGACAAGTCCATAGATAGATGTATGGCGCTTGTATTTCGGTACGCCTCATGTTTCTGACGTCAATTGCATCATTGAAGTCAACAGCAGCTGCGCGGCAGACCACAGCTTCTGACATGAGGCCTCCTCATGTTTCGCCCAAAACACAGGGGATGCTCCCATGTCATTTCCCAAAGGTCAATGAAGCATAGCTCCAGCATTTAAACGATATGCAATTGCCAAAATATATTTCCATTTATTCGCAGCGAACTTGTTCATCAAATGAGTATTTGCCTATCTACACGGAATCAGCATTTTACATAAGACTTTAGGAGAGTCTCGAGAATACAACGGATTTCACGTCGTGGTGTGAGTCTGGATCTCAAAGGAGCGGGGAAATATTTGTCAAATTCGACATCATCTAATTCGATGATATCTAGAGTTTGAGAGAACGTACGAAGACGAGGACAGGAGACACAAGAATCAGTAGCGAAGGTGGGCAGAGATGAAGTGTATTTGTAGGACCAGGAAGAACAATCTCTGCGCATCTTAAGACGTAAAGCCTGAGGCGTAACAAAATTGAATGATCTGGTGCAGTAAACGCTTCTAACCGAAAGGATTTCGGAATGTCGTGAGGTGCGTAACACCTATTGAGTCACCCCGGGCGAAGTGCCGAACCTGCGTGATTAAAACAAGCACATAAATGAATAGTTAATGTCACAATTTCTCCCTGTGGCTTTCTACTTGATCATATCTGTCCAACTGAAACCATTATTCAACCAATCAAATTCAAAATATAAAAAAAAAATTTAATTCACGTCAACTAAAAGAGTAACTACCTTTGTTGTGAGGTTCTTCTGGATTTTACAATTTTTCCTTTCGCCTTGCCAGGGTGTCAGTGTTTGAAAGGATGGCGAACGAATTCAGAATCAAACATGCCTGAAAATCCGGATACACCAGAGTGGCAAACGGAAAGCATCAGAAGACATGTTGTCTCGTTAAGTTCTGAGAAGTATGACCCCAATCCTGAACATAAGCTGTACCAGTTCGTGGGAGCTATCATATGGGAGCTTCATTGTGATGACGTTGAGCAGCTCTGATCATGATGGTAGATCCTTTATTGTGATTAGTAGCTCGTGCGAGCTGGCGCTGACATGTTCTTCTTCATGACCGACATCGGACATGTTTGATGAACGTTCGAAGTTCGCGCAGTCTGACGCTTCACTGATAGTCAGCGTCGACGTTGATACAACCGAGGAACCTACCTGCTTTGGTCAACGCGGTTAGAACTCGATGGTGTACAGAGAAACTGACACAGTTTGCCATTCGATCGCGTTTGGTCCATCTCATGCATTTGCGTGCGCAAGCCACTGCTTAATGTTTTAAATAGGCCGATCGTAAGCAGTGAATCGTGGTGAGGGGGCATACTTATATCGAAGTAGTGAAAGTCGAGGTGACCACAGAGTTCACGGCGTCGCTATCTCATGTCAATATGGGACCATTAGATTGAATTTATGCCTGGGCTGAGTCCAGATCCTGAGCGTGATTTGTGCCGCGAGGGTCAAAGAAGGGTACATTTGAAGGCTATTCACGTAGGGCTGAGTTGGAATAAGAACTGTATTGACGAAGAGGGTAAACAGCTTTTGCGTGAGGAGTCAAGATTGGGAAACGTTCAACTGTGGTACACGTTCGTAAGCTGATCGCTCGCTGAAGTCGTTATCAATGTACCATGAGGTAATGTTGTCCCGATCCGCGGACCAAGGCGTATCTTGCGTGGCGTCAGGGAAGTTGGAGCTAGCGCGGCTGGTCCTAGACAACACAGACTGCGAGCGGGAAATCACACGGGCGTCAAGTTGTCCACTATGATAGATTATGATCCAGCTATAACGGATATAATTCTAGTCGCCCTGCCCTGCAGAAACAATACTGGTGTGAACCTGTGGGAACAGGATCTTGAATCATGATCGCCCTTTCGGTGAGCGGGCAGGAACTCTGATGCAGGAGGTGTGAACCCTGTGGATCTAACGACACGATTGTGGGGAAGGTCAGGGAAGACCAAGGAGGCCCGGTGTTCAAATAACTTTTACGGCAGATATTATCATCCGGTTGGCTGTCAGACTTCAGTAGGTCATAGAGAAGAGCGGATCGAAAGTACACACAAAGAGTATACATATTCTGTGGGCAACTTGCGCTTCGCGGGATCTTGTGGGGGCGGAGCTTTCGATTTTGCCCAAAAGCAGAAGAAGAGGCATTTCTTTGTATATCATGCGTGATCAACATAGCGCCCCGACGCTGCGGCCTTCTGAGATTGCATCCACAAAACAGTCAAGAAGAATGGGGACACTCACACAGTTTTTGTGCAGGACGAAGTCGATAACCAACGTTGGGATCTTTTATAATTAAATTAGTAGTTCCCCCACGTAATGAAGCTGGGGCGGAATTCGTTCTTCCGAGTCGGCGTTCCAGCACTCGGCTACACTCAGCGGAGCCAGGATCGCTGGGGGAATACGTTGGACATTGTGGGCAATGTTCTGATTGACATTGTAGAAATGGAGCGGCGTATATAATTAACCATTTATGGGGCGTTGAGATATCACGAAGACCAAGATCCGTCATCACCGAGAAAGCGTATGGAATCGGAATTTCTTGAACCTGAGGAGGAACAAGGGCGCACGCACGGAAGATGAGATCATTCTCTCCATAGGTAGTCCCGGTTACACGTGCATCAATCCTCGAGGATCGATAATCCATATGAATCACCCGGCCAAGATAACGAACAGAATTATAAGCCACCAAAATGTATGGAGCGGGATGTGGGCGGAGGCATTTTTGTTCTGATGGATCTAGGGTCGCGTTTGCCGATGGGAGATATTTGAGATACCGTTTTGACGCTCACAAGTGCAGGGGTAAGAGCTGATGCCCGTACATGACAAAGGAAGCATGTGGCTCCACGTCGCCCACGCCGATCATGCCTGCAAAAGACCATATGTGCTAACGTCATGATGGGCCAGAAGGGTCTTTGTTAACGTTGCTTTAAATTGTGTACGAAAGACGCGCGACAAGCATGTCTGGTAGAATTGAGAAGACCCGCACGGGCAACAGCTGGTCGGAGATGTGCCTCCATCTATGTCAAGAAAACCATATGTTGAGCTCATCCATTGACGGTTTTGTGACACGCGTTAAGAGCGCCGGCAAGGGGCACGAGGCCTGGTCTGAGGTCAGGTGCCCACGAAGGACGGGGACAGACGGAAGAAATCTTCGTTACCCCTCCAGCTGAAGAATGACCGCCGAGTCTGGAACATGCGTGGCGTCGGTGGAGCTTAGCGTGCAAGGAACAAGGTGCGGCGAGGCAAAGTTTTTCAAGACCCATATAAGGAAATGCAGGAGTGCCTTTGTATCTTGTTGTACTCCTGATTTCGCACGCCACGGAATCACCAAACCTAATTGCCGCATGTGTACTGCATACGTCAAGAGGACCATGAATGAAGCCCTGGACGAACTCCATCCTCGACTCAAATCGAGTCACTGCCTCACTCGGGGAAAAGAAAACTCGCCAATGATTCGGCATGGTAGTCAATGTTTGATCGTCAATGAGGCGGCCGAGTCGGAGATGGGTGGATATTGGACGAGATAAGCACTCCCTTTGTTGCAGACATGTCAGATAAAATTGCGAGTCGTGAGTGTGGGCTGTGATCCCACGTTCTGGAGGCGCAGGGGGGGCGCTAGTGATGGGGGGTAGAAATCAGATATTATCCATCGATGGAAAGATATGAAAGAGACGGCGACCGGAGTGCGTGTGTTATGCCGGAGTAGAGTCCTCTGTGGGTGTTGAAAACGACCGTCGGTGAGATAATCAGATTTGTTGATGATCTTGTATCACATGTTCAATCAAATTATCACCGGTACCACTATGTTGGTCCACTTCTGTGTGCTTCTTTCTTATTGTTTCCAGCCTTACCACAGCCTGCACGCTGTCGAGATTAATCCGCCCACGGCCACGTTACTTACACTGCTTACAACTTAGGCTTGGTGTGTCACTGTCAGTAGGCTTCCCTGAACCTGGATACTTCCTTCGATGTGGGAACTCCCTCTCGATACGAGAATAAAGGGAATACCTTGTTGCGATGGGATGGCCCTCCCTTCGCTTTTCCTGCCCTAGATGGCTCCCATGCGCACCAAACATCACGAGCAGATCGAGTTAGACGATGACCACCTCGGTTAGTTATTTTTCTAAAAAATCGTACACGCTGTCGAGGTACTTACGTTAATTTATGTTGCGAACGTGACAGACATCCTGCAATCCGAATCTACCGAGCCCCAGCAACAAACATACAAGTTTCTCAATGAGATGTCGCTCCCAGCATTTGAGTTTGAGAATAATATGGCCTCATCATCGACCAGCGAGGATGCCACGGAACCACAAACACTTCTGTCACCGCCCTCTACTCCCCAACGTACATCGCATGGTAAACGCCGCGACGCGTCATATATCCCTCGACCGCCTAATGCCTTCATACTCTTTCGTTCCTCCTTCATTCGAGACCAAAAAGTCACGAACAAGGTCGAGGGCAACCACAGTAACCTTTCCAAGATAATTGGTCAGTACCCTTCTGCTGCGCCTTTTCCGTGTGTTTCATGTTTTACTGTCCGTGCCTTTCAATCATTCACGCTGATCGAGGACTATCGATCGACTCCGCGTTTGTGCTCTTGTCGTGTGTTTCATCAATCCTTATTTGACCGTTCTTCTCAACTTTTGTTATTTCGCTTGGATGTTAATGCTGCAGTACCTCTAGGGATGTACTGGAAAACGCTTCCTAAAGCCCAGCGTGACGAATGGGAGGCCAAAGCCGCACAAGCGCTCCTTGAGCACAGACGTCGTTACCCCGACTGGCGGTTCCGCCCGGGATCCACCGCATTCTCAGTAGCCAATGGTAAGGTAAAAGATGGGCCGAAACGCACACGAACTAGAAAGGACCCTCCAGATAAAAGAGGAGGGGATGATGTCGGGGACAAGCTGGGCGAGGATAAGGGAAAGGGCAAAGGCAAGGAAGACGACAAGGAGGATGGCAGGAAGGAAATTGATGAGACGAGGTTGACCAAGATTGCGGGGCTACTAGTGGAGGGTAAGAATGGTGCCGCACTCGAAAGGGCGGTCGAGGAGTGGGAGGCTGAGAGGGGTAGGAGGAAAAGCTTGCGAGTGCTGAAAAGCCCGCCTCTACCAATTGCCAGGAGCGTGTTTGAAGTGGAGTCGCTATCAGCTTCTGATAAAACGAGGAGGAGCGTGTTTGACTCGGGCGGAGATGCGTGGTCGTCAGGTTCGACATCATCCTCTCCTACCCTGGCACGTGTAACGCCTGCCCCGACTACACCCATCCTATCCAAAACTTCACCGTGGCCTACGTCTTCACCCGTCGCACCACGCGCCTCGGCATCAAGTGTTTCCCTTAATTCACCCATATCTTTAGACAATACTTCCTCCCGTCGATCTCGGTCCCGGTCCCGATCTCCCATTCAATCATCACAGACAACTCCCACCAACACCTCACTAAAACGTTCCCTTTCAGCACCGGCGCCGCATCGAGAACAACGCCGGACGCTTTCATGGCAAGAAGAGGAAGATCGGCGACGTATCGAAGTCGATCATGGCTTCTGGTGGCCTTCCCAGCAGGACTCCCCACATATGGGCATGCAGCAGATGGACATGCATGAACCCTCGAGGGAAGGATCCTTCGATTTCGGCTCTGAGCCGACATCGCAGGAATACGAATACACGAACGCGGCTGACACGGACCCGGAGAGAGATGGCTGGGGATGGAGTGGATATCACGGAATGTCGTACAGCCAGGTAAACTTTACACTGCTTCGATGGTGCTATCGACACAAGGCTAACTAATTTTCAAAACAGGCTTCTACCGCTGATCAATCCTCTCAGCTGCAAGACCACCCACCGGTACAGGAGGCACAGTGGGCGTATGAGATGACATCTAGCGACCCTTTCATAACGCCGTGGAACACTGGGCACGCACGCACAGGGGAATCCATCCACCCGCTCTCACCGACACCTATCTCTCCTCTGCACCTTTCACCAGCCCGCTTCTCGTCGTCGTCCTCCAGTCTCGCTGGGTGGGACGGTACCATGCTAGAGGAGGGGAATTCAAATCTCAGTTCTCCTATACAAAAGGTTGAGCCTTGGGACGCAGGCTCAAATGCGTGGAGCGGTACAATGCAGATTCAGACCCTGGGCGTTCAAGGTGGGATCGGGGAATGGCATCATGATTCTTGATCGATCGGTTGGATTGTACTTGAGTTCGAGGAACCGGCCGTGAATGGAGGATGAACAAAATTATTAGGGAAAGAATGGCTGAAGTGTATTTATATAATGTATCATGTATGTATATAGTGTATGGAAAGGAGATTGTCAGCACTTGACCGTCAAATTGAAACAAGATAAGATAAGATAAAGCATCGTGATTGAATCCGATCATCTGTATGTTGTCTATACGCATGACTTTCGTGACTGTCTCTCAGATTCCCCCTCTTCTCTATTTCTCATAGTCATCACTGCAGGGCCTATTCACGTGCCAAAACCATTTCCTCCCGTTAACCACTAAATACGGTGCCTCATACGAAAATTGAAACTCCGAAACACGTCCCCAAACAATGTGTGGTGTCGCTTCAGTCTTCGGACAACGTGGAAGAGTGCTTTTTTACGCGTACCTGGATATTATATGACAATACGGTGAGTGTAGCTTAGAAATTCAAAGAGCCTTTTTGTTTGTGACCTTGCGCAAGCTACACTCACCATATTGTCATATAATATCCAGGTACGCGTAAAAAAGCACTCTTCCACGAACCTTCTTGGAGATGCAATTACGGAACCTTGGATTCCAATGTGAAGGCCAATAAAATATATCGTAAATGACTACGTACATATGCTTTGAGCCTGAGGTCAAGCCGTTTCTGGTAATACCGGAATTCCGTCGTTCATTTAAGGCGGGTCTCTGGGCTCTCCTTCCAATCAATGAGACGCTACTCACAAATATGACAAGCAAAACCTGGAACTTCGAAAAGCTAATCGAGGTATATTCTATCAATTTTCGATTGTGACGTTTTGAATCAAGTTGCCTCAGACCGTATATAACGGCACGTAACTGTTCGAATATATCGTCGTCCCTTTCCTGGTATGCGCGATTCTATCGAGCGTCGCGATGACGATTACCCGTCGGTGGTCCCACAAAACCACGATTTCTCATACAACACCCTACCGATACTCCATCTGACATTCCATTCCCATTACGTTGTTTTTGGCCTCTCGAACAAGGTAACGAAGCACGAGGAAGTCGTGAAAGATCTTCGAGATGACGAAGGGTTTGTCGCCTATTGTGAACAATATCAGATGACCTATTGGTTCGCTAGGGCCTTGTGCCCAATGTGGTTAGATATATATATATTCCACCCAAATTTACGCGGGATTCGGGAGAGCAGACTACAATGTCCTTGAAGAGGCGACCTGGGTTGCCGTTGAAGATCTCGCCGACATCTAGGACGGCGACGAAGTCAGACTAGAACCATCCAATTCTGTTGCCAATGTTGGCTGCGAAGACGAAGCGGACGCCGATGAAGATGATGACAATGACGACGAGTTTCCAAGGGATGAGACTGACTCTGTTTTTGAGGCGCGTATGACCCGGTGGGCCGCCAATTTGCTATGCGGCTTGACTTCATCAGATTCGCGTCTATATCCCGTGAATGCCACGACAATGGACACACCCGGAGATGCTAGCGCTTCAACGAATGGAGATTTAGACAGCGATGCAGGGTCTCCTACCATGGTCGGCTCGTTTATTATAGAAGTCGACATGAAGACGAGTTATCCTGGCCTATCAAAAAGAGCCTTCAAATTAACGACTTTATATGTGAGGTTAGTGGCATGAGCTAACACCTCCGACCCCGCCACATGTGCCGCCAATGATGAATAGGTGCCATGCCATGAGAAAGCGCAAAAACAAAATATACGAGCGCATCCATGTTTTGGTCCGTTTAGGAGCAACCGTAGATGGAAAATTCTCGAAAAGCCTCAGAGGACCCCCCGATCAACGACGAAAGCAAGCGCGGGCACGCTGCCACCCCCGACGTTAGCATGGGCTTGCCACCCTTCCTCCGCGTATCGGACCCACACTCCACAAATGCAGGTTCACCCTCATGCCGGACCCAGCCATTGCTATCATACCCAGTGCACCTCGAATCCATCTGGTCCACTCCTGTCATCCTCATTGCGAGAGCTGGTTGAATCCTTTCCTCCAACGTCAAAGATTTCACCCTAGTAGCTCTTGCATCCCCTTTGACCTGTATCCCTTCAATGGTCTCGAGATATTGCCGCGCCGCACGGTCTTTGATATCCGGGTGATGAGAAGAGGTGCCGATGACCCCGAGGACTCTAATAATGGTAGAGGACTTGCTTTCTTTCCCAGTCCTGAATAACTGGTGCCTCTCTTCAATATCGTTAATGATTCGTGTGTCTCCATGAAATTTCGATCCAATAGGGGTTTCTTCGCTGGAGGACACGGTTCCACTGGGTTGGGAGTCGAAGGTTCGAGACTCTCCATTTCCTCCCGCCGACGTTTCCGGTCGAGAAAAGCGTTCCGAGCTAGGCTGAGATTGGGTGGCATCTTCCGGTGTCATAGAACCTTGGTGTAATAGGGGTGAAGTAATGACTAAGTGTGGACGATACGAAGTCAATATTGCTCGGAAGCGAACGATGACGTGAGATGAACTAGGGAGAAGTCTCTGTCTAAGTTCGTCTCGTGGAGGACACATAGCACTCACCTAGGGAGAAGTCTCTATTATAGTTCGTCCCAAGGAGACTTGCGCCACTCAAGACTTCCCTCTAAGTGTCCCTCCACGTGACAGCATCCCGCGTCGCCGCATTGGACTTGTATATGTGTTTATACTCGATCAATATCATTCAGAATCATTCTAACCAGCTGGGGCTGGGGCCT
Source organism: Tephrocybe sp. 10521TJB (assembly GCA_018221635.1). Taxonomy (NCBI): domain Eukaryota; kingdom Fungi; phylum Basidiomycota; class Agaricomycetes; order Agaricales; family Lyophyllaceae; genus Tephrocybe; species Tephrocybe sp. 10521TJB. Next base: position 14,944 of record JABAJS010000169.1, read on the forward strand.
TATTGTAGAGTAAATTCTTATGTAGCCCAAAATAAGTAATTGAGATGGATATCCCTGTGCTCTTGTTCGCTTTGACTTTAGGTCCTTTCGGCTCGTAGGGAGAAGATCACCAAGAATTTTTGCAGTGGCGGACACAAGTTTTCATGTGATTCAGATAAAATTTATGATGGTCAGCCTGCCACCCGAGACGGAGTTCTTTTGGAATGACTGCCGTCTAGACGCTTGGTACCATGATCATGAAAAAAAGTATAAATATACAAGCGCGTTTTTTTATCAGCACCAACCTTAGCTTGCCAGTTATCATTAGCAACAGCAACCCCCTTATACAGCATGCAAATCATCTGCACCATCGTCCTCTCAGCTCTCTTGTTCATAGCAGGAGCCTCGGCAGCTGCTGCTCCTACATGGCACTCCAACGTACTTCGAGACGTTAACAAAGAGGCATGCTTTGGAACTGGATCCACGTGTGTAGTGGACGCAGAATGCTGTTCCAAATTCTGTTCGCCATTTGGAAGAGTGAGCACTTTCCGCGGTTTCCGATTTTGACAATGCGTCTAACTGCAGGTGGTTTGTAGGACATGCCGGTAGGATCATGCGAAATGTAGTGAAGTGTGGGTGGTGACAGAGTTGAGGGGACTCATGCCTGACATTGCGCAAATCCAACAACCGCCCTGCAGGCGCCTTCGTTACACTCTGCTTCCAGCTGTCTCAACCTCATATACTCGTATTCAAATTCTCTTGTTCTTGCTTTTACTGCCCACCTTACGTTCGTATTCAAATTTGTAAACGCCAATTACTTATTATCACTCGGCGTGGCGTCTCTAGCACTGTACCGGCTAGTACATTAGCGATACATAAATGATGAAAGATCACAACAATTGGAACAAATTACTTACTTGGACTCTAAATGAAATTGACGATTCCTGTCTTTGCGATGTGGTATATGAAACGAGATTAATTCAATCTAGACCACACGTCCTTCCGGCGCCAACACTCTTTGACTTCGCAGAGGGAAACCCGTTCTCACCTCTGTCTCCACCAGCTCCTCTGCTGTTGTTGTCTCCTACAACCCACTTGCGTTCTTGAACCTGTGTCAATGATGCAGGAAATTAAACGAAGTAGTATATCAACTCATGGAGCTTAACCCCATTCCATGCGGAATACCCCATATCGAGTGCCTCTTCTCCTGCTTCCTCGTTTCCTTCGACTTCTCCAACCGCTTTGCCTGATGCTGATGTATATTATCCTTCCTTATCACACTACCCTGAACTCGCTATCAGACCATCTCCAACGCACATTGAATGGAGTGACTTAATTGCCTCCAGTATCCCCTCCCTCCCAATCTGCGAAACCTCGGGCCTCTCAACATCGCTCCCTGCCCTCAGCCCTGCCCTTATCAGCTCCTGCAGTTCCTCTGTATCGCACGGGGCGCCGTACGTAATGATTTTACAAGGTGTGAATGTTATGAGCGTGGACAGGATTTGGGAAGGGCTCAAATGCCAGCACGACAACCTCGGCCCTGTCGTCATGATACATCTTCCCTATCACGTTTGGCCATCCTCAGACCCCCAACGCCATCCGTGTGGCCTCCTGCCTTTGGTCAGGGCGCCGATCGAAGAGTTATAACGGCGGATAGAAAGGTCCCACTGGTACAAGACGCTGGGGGGCATCTGCCTCGCATACGCACGAGCGAATGCATCACTTGCCGGCCCAACCCCGTCAAGAGCGATTAACACTAAACTGGAATCTCCAAAGAGAAATTTAACACGATCCCTCGAAAAACGATTCTTCGTGATTTATCTGGGCCATTCCTGGCAGGAGTCTCGAGGAAGGAAAAGTCAGGAGGCGCAGGGGAGGAACGCGATAGAAGACGTACAGGTTAAGTTCCTGGGTTGCATAAGTAAGCAAAATCCAGGGGTATCTCGTGAGGTAGGGCTTCGGCACTGGGAGCCAATGGCGGCCACACCGTGTCATACTGCAGCTGTGTGCCGACTGGGATAAGTGCATGTGAGCATTATATTGCCCAAGATGTATGGAAAGAACACTGCTCACCTTGAGCTGGGACTCAGTCCCAGGCCCTCCCCGTTTAGGATCATAAATGATGAGCGTCTCGCGGTATTTGCTGGATATAGTGGCGAGGATGTATGTAGACGTCGATGAATCCAAAATAAGTAATTGGAAGAGGGCCCAGAACGAGTTGAGAACGAGAGTTTACAAATAGATCTCCATCAAATCATCCATCATCTATAGAGATAGATCAAGATGGGTAACAGGAAAAAGACGTGAAGGGGCGTGCTGGGGCGTGCCATGATTTTCACGCCCCAAGTCTGAGTTGGCACGCCCCATCAATACATGTCCTTCTTAGATACTTGAGGCTGAGGGAAGTCGCCGGTCATTGTAAATACCTTGTATAGATCGTTATAGTGCTGAAATTGCAAGACACAAATTTTAAAGACTACAGGGATTGCACAAGATAAAATTGAGCTTGTTAGAATCACAATTGGGAGCTTAATGCTACAAACCCCTTTCGTCCTTTTGACACAGAACAATAACAGGTCTAATCTGCGGTATAGAGTGATTCATTTCACCCGAGAACTTAAAACTGTATCGTAAAAATACTGACCCTTCAGCGCGTCTTGTACTTTGAATTCTGGCAGCGCGGATGTTCTTGAAAAAGTTGTAAAGTTCACCTTCAAGAATTGTTCGACGCAAGACAAGACAGCCTGAATAATGGGCATAAAGCCCTTCAGTATGGAGCTTTCACTATCTAAGGCACGCCCCAGTTCACGCCCCAGCACGTCCTGATTCACATCCCGTCACGCCCCATCACGCCCCATCACATCCCATCACGCCCCAATCACGCCCCAGCGCGCCTCAATTATGTCCTAGAATGCCATTAAATTGCTCGGAACGCCCCAACAGCAGTCATCATGTCTTGCATGCGTACACCAATGTGATGATAATAGGTTATTTTGCTGTGGATTAGGAAGAAATTAAATCATATCTACTCATTTCTGTTCCTTTCTACTCTTGGTATCCTCCACAAGCCTTTATAAATCCAATAGATACATGTTTTAATGAGTTGATTAATGCTAATGACTGCTGTTGCTCATTCAGTGAGCATGGAAGTAGCGGCTATCTTTTCCTGAACGCTGGTGCACGACAACTGCAACTCGGACAATAGTAGTAGGTCATTTGAAATTCTTACGGTATAGGATCCTACATAGTTGACTGTATGCAGAAGAATATCTGAAAGGACCGGAAGTTAATCCCATTTAGTCAGGAAGTGAGTACAGCAAACTGTTGCGTTCAGCTCAATTTTGAATTGATAATGACGGTCGGATTAGATTAGATATTACACACAATTTACTGATGTTCCCAACTTACACGTCCAACTGCCGCTTCATGTCAGAAACCACAGATAATCAAAGATGACTTGAGAAATAACTTAAGAGTTACAAGAATGATGGAAATAGACACTGTGTTGATTCCACGGATTACTACGATGAATACAACGAGTTTATATAGAAGTTAGGATAGGAGAAATAATAAGGAGCATTGTATAGAATAGGAAAGTCTAGTAAATCAATGATACTTGTGAAATTCATAACGAAAACATGAGGGAATGAGAAACATATGTAATGGATATGAAGTGGATGAAGAGGAGTTAGGAATCAATGTAGACGAGATATCAAATTTGGATCGGAATCCGAATTAGACTTTGTGTTGTGAGCAATTCGTGACACTTCACAATTAAGTACGTCCCACTCACGCCTCCCACTCACGCCCAAAATATGTCTCGTCTTGGACAAGCACGTCCCAACTTTTGATGGCACGCCCCAGCACGCCCCTTCACGTCTTTTGTTCAGTGCCCGATCAAGATTAGATTTTTCAAGTCATCTTTTGACATTGTCACTCTCTTCACGCTTCTGCCTCCACTCGTATTATCAGGTGTTCTATATGCAATGTGCATTGTATAAGACTATATGACTGGAACTTGGAAACTGCAAAATCCGGATTCCGATTTTCAGCTTGAGCTCTGAACCTGTAGAGTGAACCGTGCTGAGCCGAACACCTGGCCCACAAATTTGGAACCATCGCAAACCATGTCATCCGCGCCCTGATAACCTATGTCCTATTGATCCCAACTCAACTGAAACCCCAACACAAACTCTTCCCGTTTTGAAGGAAGACATAGACATATGTATCAAATTTAGAGAAGGCCTGGGCTGGGTCATTGAGTCACTATGCATTATGCCTACGCATCAGGTTTGAAGTTATAATTTCTTACTCTGCACTCTCTTTCCTTTGTTTCCTCTTACTCGCAGAGAGCCCTTTCCAATCGCAGCTTATCTAGGAATCTGAAAGCTAACGCTCGGCTTCTTTTCCCCACTTTGAGTTCTACGTTCCTGCCCATCCGGCGGGGTGGCGGCTCGGGCAGGTTTGGATTGATATTTCGTTCAAATTATCCGTTTTCTTCGAAATCGTCTTTGATGTTTTTTCGCCTCTTCCTCTTCCTCTTCTCTCTGCCTTCCACAGACTTATATAACCCCCCATCTCCTTTGAATAGCGCGCAGCCCAAAGCACTGTACTCCGTCCTCGTTACTCACACAATACTTTCACATGAACTCTTACTAACAACATACTGGAGGGACATTCACCAAATTCCCGTTCAGGCGAACTTTTGGCCTTTCGTTGGGCGTATTTTCTAATGTGACACATGAGCGTCATCCGTTTTCATTCTCTTTTGGTCGGGCCCTGAATGGCTATCTATCGTTTTCATAATGTTGGTCATATGCATGTATATTCCACGTTGATCAGCCTTCGCATTTGTGCTTGATTGATTGCGTTCTCAAACTCACCCACTCCGCACCCATGCTTCTTATCGCATTTCCATCTCATTTCCTTACTGATTCATATTCGTGCATGCGTACTCTTGATTGTTCGGGTTCTCAAATCCCCCACTCCACACCCGTCATTCTTCTCATCGCATTTCCTTCTTATTTCCTTCTTATTGATGAAACAGATCAGCATCACGCAAATCCAGAAGTCAATGCCTCCGCCTCACCAAACGGTGCACGGGAATGCTGATGTCCGCCTAACGAGGCGTGAATGAGCCGCGTGAGTGTTTTTTTTCGTTGGTCTTTAGTCTTTTTTGTTTGTTCGAGAAGGCGAGGGTGTAGATCTGGGGAGCCGGCACGCAAATGCATACACAAAGTGTCGCCATTCGAGGAATTGATTGTTGATCTTTCATCTTGCGTATGGAAGGAAGAAGGCTTTGGGTGAGGGCGTTCGTAGTGTTGGCGCCAGTTGGACATCCTTCCCCGCTGTTTCTCTTGCGGGAAATGAGGTTCAGCTCACCTCGAAGCCATCTGGGCCCCGCCTCACTTCTTGGCGTTCTTGGAGACGCCGTATGCAAATGTACATCCGTACCCCATCTGAGTAGGATGATGAGGATATTGGGTTTTCGGATAATTCCAGAGCGTTGTCGGGGTATTTTGTCTGAGTCGCCTGTACATAGCGGGGCCACAGGGACAGGGATAGGGCGGGGAAGTGGATCGCTAGTCGAACTCAACTTTCGACTCAAAAGCGGTGTTCCGGGTATCTGCTGCTACGTGGGGCTCTGGGAAGGCTCGGTGGGGTGTGCGAGATGAGAGAGATGAAAGAGATGCCGATTCAGAGAGCGACACGGACCGCCTTAGGACTCATCGCTACATCGCCGTGAGAAACCTGACCATTGAATGAACGAGTACCCCCGCCCCCGCTATCGACCTTCACCAGAGGCAAACGCAGAAAACCTCCAACGCGTATGTTTAGCCACGCCCCCACTCCCAGCTTCTGACGAACGATGCGAACACCGCTAGGAGCACATACTAGAACTACTACCGCCCTCATGCGTGGCGTACCAGCCCGTCTCGCTGTATGATCAGTATCGGGGGTATGTTGAGAGTCAACATCGAGGGCGGCGGCAGGAGACGAGGGGTAGTGCCAGCGAGGGGTGGGCAGATAGGAGTAGTGTTTAGGAGTCGAGGAGGATGGGGCAGGAGAGCAACACTCAGAGGAAGTTGGTTACGCGCTTGACGCAGACGAGTCCTGTGAGCCTGCTCCTACCACGGGACCAAGAAGGTATACACCGGTGCTGAGCGTGATAAAGCTTAAAGACCAGAATAGAGAGTGGGCGAGGCAGAGGGACGGGGAATTTGAAGAGCAGGAGAGGCACGCGAGGAAAGGCAAGAAAAAGACCAAATACAGTTACTTATGATGATTACGACATGAGCGAAGACGAGGTACCGGTGGAGACAACTGCTACAGTCGCGGACAAGCAAACTCAACAAATTGGATTTCTCACGAACCGCTCGTTGAATTCCTTCCAAACTTCCGGATCATGATCAGCTCAACGAAAGGAGTCGAAAAACGCATCTCCGAAGTTTTTCCCACGACTTTTTGGGGGGGCGGCCAAATTTTTGGCTTTTTTCGCAAATTTTTATAGCCCTTTATTAGCTTATTATATGAATTGGCAATATACTAACTGGGTGCCAGAGCCTCCAGGTTCATCAGGGCACCTCGCGAGATTGTTCGATGGCCCTTATACTTCCGAACTGCCCACACAGCTGCGTTCCCCGTTAAGCCAAGCCGATACGCATGTAGAAACCGCCAAGATCGGTTAGCGAACCTGCGGATGACAGTGGCTGGGCATGCGTTCAGCGCGTCAATGGCTGCTTGCTTTGAGTTCTCAAAAGATGTCTTCGGGACCTGCCTGTATCTATACTTCGCCCATCCCCAATACTATCATAGATGTATTAAGTATGCATTAAACCTTTTCCTTGGGCATTTGTAGAGTATCTTTATAGCTGGAGGCCAAATATCTTTTATTAATTTCCACGATGATGGCTCGTTGAATTTCTCCGAAAGTTCAGGATGATAATCAGCTTATCAAAAGGAGTTGATTGCGCATTTTTTCGTGATTTTTAAGAGTTTTTTTGGGGGGGCGGCCAAATTTTTGAGATTACAGAAAATTCCCCGGCCATTTCAGAGAAATCGGCTCGTGGAATTTTGCTTATTGGGCCTCTATTATGATGTTTACATAGTTACAGGACCGTTTGATCTGTAGATCTCGCGTAGATAAAAGACCTTCCAAATTTGTTGAGTTTGCTTGTCCGCGACTGTACCTTCTCCCGGACCAACACCGCCACCGCGTCCCACATCGGCGCCCTAGCCACTCTCTCCCCCCTCAACCTCTACCTCCTCCCCACACAGCTCCAGCACGATCGCCGCCTCCGAGAAGCTGTCATCCCCTCCATCAAGCCCAGCGGCAAGACGGGGTACCAGCGCCTAATACATTGCCCAGACGAGTTTTCGAGGAAGAACGGCGTCATTCCAATCCAGCCGCGATTCAACATGAATGAACCGAATAATCAGCTGTAGCTGTTTACGGCTTTTCTATCGGATTCCTCCGATGCTTCTTTGCTCGGGTGAAAATAACTTGCTTCATCCAGTCTACAAGCTTATGATCTGTCGGCCGCTTCCCTGCGCCTTCCTTTCCTTTCGTTCATCCAAGCCGTCTGGACACCGAACGATTCAATGGCATCCTCAGACCCAGAAAAGTTGACAACGGACGTTAACTTCTTTGCTAGCAAGGATGTCAATGTAACAACTACGACCGCACCCAATCCAGCCCTCGAGAAGGTATGGCGCAAGATAGATCGACGTATTGTCCCAATGATGGCCGTGCTGCAATTCCTGTCCCTGCTCGTGAGCCTCTCTCGTTCTTAAATAACAGAATGTCTAAACTAGGATACTAAATAGGATCAAACGAACCTAGGCAACGCTCGCATAGCGGGTTTACAACAAGACTTAAAGATGTCCAACCACGACTTCAGTATGCTACTGGTGATGACCACCGTTCCCTACATCATCGTGCTGCTTCCGATGAATCTTGCTTTAAAGGTACAGACCATACTCGAAACGTTACCTCTGCCCTTCTGATTTCAATTCAGGTTGTCGGGCCAGACATCATGCTTCCTACGATGTTGACACTTTGGGCCATCGTGACTACCCTTCAAGGTCCGTCGATGCCATTACTGACGAATTTTTGATCTCATAACCCTGACAGGCACCGTAAAGAGTTATTCGGAGCTTTTAGTATGTCGTTTCTTCCTCGGTCTCTTCGAAGGTATACCTGTCTCGCTACCCATTTCGAGAGCATCTTTACGATAACCTGTCCTAGGCGGTCTCTTCTCAGCAATCATCATCTATCTCTCGCTATGGTACCCACGCCAGCAACTCCAACAAAGGTTCAGTCCGAGTCTGTTCTAAATGCAATCATACCTTAACTTAATTTTACCTCTAGGATCTCAGCCTTTGTGGCTCTAAGCTCAATAACTGGAGCCTTCTCCGGTCTCCTCGCCTACGGCATAATCCGAATGGACGGTATAGGTAACCGCCCAGGCTGGGCCTGGATCCTCATCCTCGAGGGCCTGTTCAGCGTCGTGTGTGGCGTCTTGGGCTTCCTTGTCCTTCCCCGTGGGCCCGCACATGCCCGATTCCTTAACGAGTCTGAGAAAGAGTACGTCCTGAGCCAGCTTCGTGTGTCTGGATCTATAGATCGTGAAGATGGAGTGGATGCGTTCTCTTGGAGAGAGGTTGGGAGGGCGTTTGGGCTCCCGCATGTGTGGATGTTGACTGTGATCTCGTTTTTGATGGGTAGGCGTATTGTGTTTGAGTATGTCATTTTCTGTGTTGAAGCTGCCCACAGGAACGCTCGTATTTACGATCTCATAGTCAGTTACCCCTCACTCATCTTTATCTTTATTCACATCCTGATTTTAATTCCTTAGCTTTACACCGTCGATCGTGGCGGGCCTCGGGTACACCAACGTCCAGGCGCAGATCTACAGCGTACCTCCCGTTGCTGTAGCTGCTGTTTGTGAGTATACGACTCAGTAGCTACACGTATTGCAAGTTATAACCGACACTTCGCAGTTACGATGGCCTCAGCCTACATTTCGGATCGCTTCGGCGCTCGCGGTCTCATCATAATATCTTCAACTATCTTCACTGCAATTGGATTCTCCATGTTCCTCGGTACGTCCCCTCTGACATGTGGAGTGTATCCACCATCCTCACGCATAATCATAATCCCTTATCCCTTCCTTCCTTATCTTAGCTGTAGAATCCCTACACGTCAAATACGGCAGCCTCTTCCTCATAATCCCCGGTGCATACGCTGCCTCACCCGCACTCTCCACATGGATCGTAAACAACACTGCCCCTCATACCCGGCGCGCCACAGCCGTCGCCCTCACTTCCATCATGTACCAGCTGGGTGGAGTCCTGGCGACGTGGCTCCTGGGGACGCTGTCCCCCGGCCCTAGGTATGAAGCAGCCACGATCACGCTGCTGGCGTTTTCGGGGTTGATTGTTGTTGTTTCTGGGGTTAATTTGTGGTATTTGGTGGTGATGAATAGGAGGAAAGCGGTGATTAGGTTAGCTGGGGCTGAGGTGGCGGGGATGGCGATGGCGATGGCGACGGAGAGTGGGGATGGGTCGGCCTGGTTTGTGTATAGACTTTAGTTTGGTTGTTGCTTGTGTACCTTGTACGTTATAGATTTTGTTTGATGCTTTGTATTTTGCATTAAGATTTGACTTGGAAATGAGTCTATAACATATATGCGTGCATTATTGCATCTCCATACGTTTGACCTCTAAAAAAACTCTATCTGAATGACAAAACACGGTATCTTCATGAGGTTCGAGAAAGTATATTCAAACATTCTGACCGACACCATCCTCACTTCCGGAGGCAATGATTGAATAATATTAGGGCTTGGTCTACTGCTGCTCTGGAGCACGGGTCCAGTGGTGGAGGGTAGACTCAGTATTCGTCGCCGCTGTGGATGTCACGGTGGTAAAATTGGTCATCGTGCTGGTTGAATCTGGATGTCCGGTCAAGTTTTATTCAAATAAGCGTTACACAGAGACCAGAGACAGCAGTACGTACACACAGTACAATGCGATGCCTGGAATTCTGCCAGTTTGGAAACTTGGGCTTCTAGTAAATCAGGCGGGCAGACATCTGGTCCGGGACAGCCTGTTGCAGAGTCTGATTTCATGTATACAGGACTCTGACAAATGCATTCCAGGTCAGCTGAACTACGGCAGATTCAAGTTGATTGTGTCAGCATTTGCTTGTTTTA
>JABAJS010000170.1:0-25076 GCA_018221635.1 Tephrocybe sp. 10521TJB
AGTTGACCACGCAGTGGTTGATGTTACCTGGAGGGCGGGGAGTTACATCGGCGGCCAGGGGACTGGCTGTCGGTTCCCACATGGTTTTACCCGCTCATCCTGCCAACGAGAGCGCCAGGGTTTCAGAGACGCCGACGTGTATCTTCGCCACCCGCAGTAGGTACTTAGTTGTAGTTCTTTGTCGTCATGCCGTAAACTGGTTGTTCCTGAATGGGACCGCGCCAGTATAATATACGCCTCCTCCTCCTACTCCTCCTCCTCCTCCTCCTCCTCCTCCTCCTCCTCCCTCAATGCTATCTATCATATGTACATACTGCACAGGACATGTGCTAACGGCTATGGTGGCATTTGTCTCCTCAGCTGATTGTCGAATGCATTCAAGGGGCACCTATTTTCCCTCCTGGCAAACGCTGAAGTCTGTTGCTAATTCGTTTGCTCAAGAAGATATGGATTGAAACTAGCTAGCCTTTCAGAGTTTGGTTTCTAGAAGCCTTGGAACGCTTTCACGGGACATCGTTGTTGCGTCATCGGAGACTCTTCCGCGGTTATCTCTCCGGTCAGGTGATGCTGCAGCCAATGATAGCGGCTATAAAAAAAGAACGTGGATGGCGGCATCTGACGCCCGATTATCTATCATCTTGTTGATTTATGTAAAATAAATATAAGTCCATATTCTTATCCCAAACCTTTAACCACATCATGTCGCCCGTTCTTGCGAGTGCACCGGGAGATTGTTGCTTTCAAGGAGTAAAACACTCCGGCACCCCGGTTGGCCAAAGCATTGAGATCGCCGGTGTCCCTACATATATCTCTCAACCTCCTGCTCAGGCAGACGCGCCTAAGAAGATTATCCTGTACCTTTCTGATGTCTTTGGACCGTTCTTCCTGAACAATCAGCTTATACAAGATTACTTTGCTGAACATGGTACGCTCTGAGTAGTTTGCTTCATCCTCTGCATCAAATTCTGACGATCTAGTAGGTTTCTTGGTCCTAGGAATAGACTATTTCTTCGGTGACCCGATTCATCTTCATCTTGATCAAGAAGGATTTGATCGAGCTGCTTGGAGCGCGAATGCTAAAGAGAAATCTCGCGAGGCCTTCCCCAAATGGCTTGAAGCTGTGAGAGACACCTATGGTATGAAGTCGCGCTTTATCCAATAATATGGACTTGATGTTAATTGCAGGAGCTGACGCCCAATATTTCTCCGTCGGTGAGTTCTTTTTCAACTTTCACTGTTAGTTGCAAATAACGAACGACGGGAAAGGCTACTGTTTCGGGGCCCCGTTTTCACTCGATCTCGCTACAACAGACAAAGTCGTTGCATGTACGTTCTTCAGTTACCCCCCTACATCGTTGGATTCATGTCGTGTGTATAGCTGCGTTTGCGCACCCTTCTTCGTTGAATGAGGATCACTTCACTAATATCAAGAGTACGCCGACCGATTCCTGAGCGATTTCTGATGTCTCATAGCCACACTTCAGAACCTCTGCTCTTGGCCTGCGCAGGTATAGATATTTCTTGTTCTTTCTTTAACATCTTCTCATTCATATACGAGTAGAAATCGACAAAGCGTTCCCTGTCGAGTCACGCAGGAGGGCGGAGGATCTTTTAGTCGCTGCGAAGGCGACATACCACATCTCTGTCTTTTCTGGCGTGTCTCACGGTTTCGCGACTCGTTGCAACCTTGATGTTGAGAACGAACGTGAGTCACTGCTTGTGTGCCATTGAAATCCACTAACTATTATCATAACTTATAGGCTGGGCTAAGGAGGAGGCCGCGCGTCAGATCATTGGATGGTTCACAAGGTTCAGCCAGTAGTCCAGCATAAAGATACGAAATATATTGCATATATGAACCAGACAATATACGTATAACTTGATATGAGTAGATGTACCGAAAATTCGGAAGATGTGGCGCAGTAAAGAACTTCACAGCATTAAAACAATACGATGCAATGGCATAGTAAAAAACTACCTCACAATGTTTAATTTACGCCTAGTTCAATTTTGTATCAGCTTCACAACGTCCATGATCTGTGCACGTACTTTTCAAGACTGACGCTAAACCGTATCGATACAGAGCAGGACGCTTAGCCATAACGAAGGATTATTCTGCATGAGGATACGAAGTGGCTGTGGATCTACTGCAACAAGCTTGAGATGTACGATCTCCGGAAATGCATGCCCGAAATGCATATTCAAATTCCCGAGTATCAGGGAACGTAGCGTTAAAGTTTTGAGACCGTGATACCTAGCGGAGGAGGGGAGCGACTGAAGGAAGGCCTCCCATGCGAATCCTAAAACATTATCGAGTACAAGATCTCTGAGATTGGTGCTCGACAGTTCGATGAAAAGATGTATTAAGTCTGGGATTGAGGCGGCGGATGAGCCGCGAATGCCGCCCAGAGTGAGGGAGACGACGGTCGATGGATCGAAAGAGGGGTGGACGGGAAACTCGAGGAAGATAGCCTTGACACTGAACTCGCATAGGCGAGTCATGTGGGCAGGGTGTCCTGGTTTCATGGCTGCAACAGAGCAGTTATTATCCATGCATGTTTGATCGATCATGCATTGACAAGATATGGCTTCGATGTCTAGTGTTCTGAGCCCCGCGAATTGTGCCGGGTTCGCGGGGTGGATGGTGACCGCATGCAGTCGGAGTGTAGCGAGGGCGTCAGGATTGAAGTTGAAAGGACCGAAGTGAACGACAGATTTAGGATTGGTCTGTTCCACCTCAAATGACCGTAACCGCGGGAGAGAAAGCCTGAGGATGAGCGACATGGTATTGGTCAATAATGTAGCGTCGGCACTAAAAGAAAAGTTCGCCCAGCGGTGTGACTGTGAACCAACGACCAGGATTGCATCGCGCGTGTTGCGGGAAATGAATCGAGAACGGGTAGGAGTGTACCTAATGTTGACATCGAGGTCACGGATGCCAGAACGCTCTAGGTATTCCTGTAACGCAGAGATGTTGGTCTTACGCGTGATCAGGATATTGCACCATAACGCCGAAGTGTAGAGGGTAATTGCCCTCCATTGCCTTGATACATGGGATAAAACGACGTGTGGATGAAGTCCACGGACAGTGACATGCGTAGCCTGGTGGAAATGGAAGATGATACGTAGAACATCCTCGGATAAGGTTACTGGCTCCATAACTAAGCGGACGCTTGAGAAATCGATGCGTCTGACTGCGGAGCGTAGTTTCGGATGAGACCAAGAGCTTTACCATCATCGCAAACACACTCCTCTTTAAAAGGGAAACCTAGATTATCATGGGCGGAAGGCGATGGGTAAGCTATTTCTGAACACAACCCTGGCATGAGTATTGAATCTTCTGAGATTTGTGATCGAAGAACTTGCAATAAATCCCGAGTGGCTTTTATAGTATTGCCATCACCATTGGAGAAGCAACGCCTATCAATAGACGTGGCAAGAGTGCCCCATGGCAAAGGTTCTCCGTGCCGGCGGAAGCCAAACTTGAAAGCACTTCCTCACAGGCGTCGTGATAACAGTCTACGTCGGTGAAAAGCAAGGAGCCCCAATCTTTACAAGCACGGATGAGCAGATCCTTTGAAAGATACCATTCATGCACCTTTGATACAAGGACCTGTTTGAAAGAAAGTGGAGATGGTGAGTAGAATTCTGAGGGGAAGAAGAAATGACTGCCATCAACATGTAAAGGTCGGAGTTGTCGTGCGGCGCAAAGCGCAAATATGTAGTCCAAAGCCTCAGGATCTGCCAACGAACCTCTAACTTTATGGTCTTCGAGAACTGGGGCCCACTTGGCTAAAAACGAGAAACAGGTCATCTATAATGATTCCAGATAGCATTGTCCCTGCAAAATCGACAAGATAGTTTAAGTTGGGTGTGCTCTGCGTCGGTGCTGATAAGGCACGATGATTCCCAGCGTGTGAAAGAAAGTGGAGATGGTGAGTAGACTTCTGAGGAGTAGAAGAAACGACTGCCATCAACATGTGAAGGTCGGAGTTGTCGTGTTCAAAGCCTCAGGCCTCAGGGTCGACGGACCTCAAACTTTATGGTCTTCTCGGGTCCACTTGGCGAGCATTATCCCTAAAAAATCGACAAGACTTAAGCTTGGTGCGTACTGCGTTGGTGCTGATAAGACACGATGTTTCCCAGCGGTTACCAAAACGTGCAGGAGCCTTCCACGTTCAAAGGGACTGAATCCTACACACCCCGAATTTCTAAAGACCGCGAAACTGAACCTTGGGGCCCTTCGACGACGATCACTGCGAATGGGACTGCAAATGCATCAGAAAATCGAGACGATCGATGCAAAGATGTCGTACGCTCAACCGGTGACCTCTCAGTGTTCCAGAACGACGGTCGCCTGTTGAAGGATACGAAAGAGTGGGAAGACGTGCATCTATAATATAAACCGGGAGACTTCTACCCAGCGTAAAGAGGTCTAATCTCCCACACATGTCGGCGCTACCAACACGATGAAAGGGGCCTAGGCCTACTTACGTTGCAAACTTCCGTTACAATACAATAGCTGTGTACGGTTTGAAATCCTGATATCTCCTAAACGTAGGTCTTCACTCGATGCCCATAGAAAACCACGTCACTGAAACCGGCACATGGGCCATTCGAAGAGATTTAATGCGAGGGATCACTTGAAGAGGCCCGCCCGGTGAACGTGAAAGTAGAAAAAGAAGCCGAGCGACGATCTTCAAAAAAGGACCGTGTCATCTTCTAACCGTACATGATTAGAACCCGTATTCTGTACTTACAGGCTTGCTAAAATAGAGATGTTGATGGAAAAGTACGTAGATATTGCAGCTTCATCGGGGTCATCCTCGCCGCTATCAACATCAAAACGTTCGTGCCATCCTGAAGCCATGTAGATATCATTTCGCATGTCCCCGGAGCTGTTTGGACCCATGATCAGCTAGTTTTCAAGCGGGATTAGCGCTGTGTTCATAGGACATGAAAGTCGGTGTTACGGACCGATCAAGTCGTTGAGGAATAACCGTTTTCCCTTAGCGGCTCAGACATTTGTAGATCCCAATTGCGTGAAGTGCCTGCTTGTCCAATAACATATTGTATCTCTCTTATGGAACGTAATGGAAGCAACCGGCTAACAAGGTTGGGACAGCGCAACGTTAAAAACAGGGGCTGGGTGATGTGTGACGGTTTTAGTATCGACTTCATTTTGCGCTGGCGATCGTGAGCGGCGGTGGCGGCGGTCGAGTCAAGGAATGTATAATGGGCTCAAGCTTAATGGTTGAAAGTGCGAAGCGAGGCAATGGTGCTTGTCGGAGGGATGATTCATAAGCTTGGAAGCTCAGAAGGCCTTGACCGAATATCTGCACGATGATAAGGAGCTTCGCAGGAAATTGAAAGCCGTCTTGGTAAAGTCCAAGATGATAAAAACATCCCACTAGAAGCTGTTATTCGGAAGGAGCTTGGTATTTTGGTCACTCGTGTTCCATCATACAATGGCGCTGTGGAGAACATCACGGAAGGTGATAATGGACTGATAGGTGGGGCCGACTCGGAGGAGAATGCTTGAGCGTACAATGGCGAAAGGCAGAAATGGACCGATGGCTGCGAGGTACCAATGGCGGACGACGAAGATTGTGCTAGAAACTTCTGGCGATGTTTTGTGCATTCAATATGAGTTGTCTCAAAATTTTATCTGTCAACTTTCATCCTTAGGTGACAGGCCCTGAATCTAGCAACGAAACCGCCATAGCGTGAGCGTAACGGTACCTCCATAAAGAGAGTACAGTGCTGACCCGGATTCAAATATGTTTGTCGGTTAGTTGCATTACGAAGACGCTAAAATTATATATTTATATATACCATAGGCCAATTGACAGGCGTACGCGAGACACCTGAACATGAGGTGTAAGTGAGATGTTGGAACGCAAGGGAAAAGTGATACCGGCAAATCTCTTCCCGCTTAGCTAGTGACTAGTGATGAAGGAGATATATACACTTGTATACGGCCTTCGGTGTCAAAGGCTCTCCGGAAAGCCGTTTCAATCTGATAAGACCTGTATGTTATTATTAGGATGAGAGGCATGCTATCTCAAAACAGAAAGGCTCCGCTTCAAGAACTGTTGAAGAAATCAGATAAGATTCAAATATTAGAAGGAACTTAAGTACCGTCTAAGGCAAATATGCCGGCACCGTCACTTGCGAGGCTAGAGCAAGAGATCTCCGCGTCAGAATCCAGACAGTTCATGAGGCTTCATACACCCAGAATATCCACGACTGTGCAGGCCAGGGAAGATGTTCGGGAGTGGCCATTCGATCCCATGACGCCGAGTATGACAAACGTTGTAACTCGTGGCCTCGAAAACCAAGTGGGTACTTAGTGGCAAATTGGTGGCACAAGCCCCCATCTGATGGCGCCGGGGGACCCACAGGCCCTGAAGCTAGGCTTTTGTAGAATCACCGTGTAGGTTGCCTAGAGCAGAGTGGCCGTTGGGCTATCTGTTGCGACAGTCGGCAGATACGAAGGCCAAAGCGTGCAATAATAACAATGACAAGACTTGTAGGAGTTGTTTGCGCACCCTTACAACCTGACGACGATGAAAGATTTCATTGAACAGGTTGTCATCGCGAAACGTGTAACACAAAAAAATTTTGCAGGTAGAATGTCGGCAAAAGACAACAAGTTATGGATGCTTATCGCCTTACAAGGAAAAAATTGTTGAGGACGTGGGAACGAACTGATGATTTGCGGCTGCAAACCTCTACAAACCACTTTACTCCGCAGACGCTGCGTTGTGTTGCTACTTCTTTCTTGTTCTTGCCCTCAGAGTGGACGAATGGGCTCTAGATTGTCAAACTGTCCTTATTCTCTTCTGTGACTGCGGACCAACCATATCCATTAATAATACGGGTCAAGGGCTTCTCGTTCGACCCCACATTTGCGCTACAGGTTTTATCTGATCTTGTCCACGAACTACATTCAACTATACCCCACCATCCATACACGCCATGACGGAATACGACTATTCTCCCGAAGCCTACCAACAGTATCTTCACAGCCAGCAGAAAATTGCCCACTGGGTCCACAGAACAAACCTGGCGCCCAAAGCGGACCCTTACCAGGCTGCTACCCCTGCCTTCGATATACCGAAGGAACTCCTACCAGACGATCGAATACGTGATCCATATGTTCCAACATCGGCCATGAAGGAGGTGAAGAAGGAAAGGAGGAGAAGGACGCCTTCGGAGAGGGCGTTCGACCGCGAGCGGAAGCAGGACTGGAAGTACAGTCATCGCGAGCATACTGATGCCATGCGTGCGGCGGCTTCTCGCCCTGCAGCAATTCGGACACAGAGTACACCTGCCCCCAGAACACGGAAGGCATACGACAGCGGCCCTCCCCCTCCGCAGCCACCAGAGAGCCGTGCCGCAAGGTACCCTGTCGCTGGTGACTACCCTGCAGACCACCGTTTCTCTGACTCACAGGATACATCCTCGAGCTCTCGAACGTCGCACGATGCCCACACTTATCCTCATTCGGGTCACAAACACTCGTTCAGCATGCAGCCTCCCATTCGGGTAGGGCTTCCCGGTCCTATGCCTTACGGCCTAGACTACGATCCAAATGTCAATGCTCAAATTGATACCTCTCCACCTCAACATCGTCGTAAACCAAAACGTTCACAGACGGCGCCGGCGCCCATATCTGATCCTCTGCCCCCACCCCCTGCCTCAGCACCAGTGTACCCTTCGGCCCCATATGATTATCAAGGACAGCCCAAATACTACCCTAATACAAGTAACCTGCAGCAACACCAGCATCAGCAGTCGCCGTTTCGACCATCCCCATATCCACATAATTATGCGGCCTCGCCGCTCTCTCCGCCACGTTCCGCGCCAGCCTACCCCTACCCACGTGCACCTGCACCTGCTTACAAGCCCTTCATCCCTGAACCACCCGCAATGGAGACAAAAGTACTACAACTTCCCATCTTTTTACATGACTATTTGACTAACATTCCTTTACAGCCCCCGCCCCTCATCAAACGCCTCTTCACTAATCTCACCAGTGGCTCGAAAGCCCACCTTCCCTCCGGCTCAAGCCCCGGCATGAACTCCTCCCGATCCCAATCCCGATCCCAATCTCGACCCGAGTCACCAACGACACCGACGAGCCCTACAAAGCCCCGAACATCGTTTGAACAGTGGCTGGGTAGTCCTGCCAAGAATAAATTAGTGAAATCATCGTCACCCCGTGTGTCTGTGGACGGCGCAGGGGTGTCGCGTGCGTCGTTGGACCGTTGGCCTAGCTCTGGTGGTAGTGGCGGTCAGACGGATGAGGAGAACTGGTTCCTCGTCCGGAGTTCGCTAGACGTGGACAAGGAGCGGAAGCGGCAGAAGGAGAAGGAACGGGACAGGGACAGGGACAGAGAGAGGGACAGAGAGAAGGACAGCGATAGATCGAGAGCTAAATCAAGAGTTAGAGATGGCGAGAGGGACAGGGATAGGGGACGGGATCATGACCAGGACCGGGACCGATCGCGAGAAAGGCGTCGGGATGAAAAAGATAGAGACAAAGACAGGGATCGCGAGAAGCCTCGTAGCAGTCATAAATCAAAATCCCGACCCAGAGAACGTTCTAGATCCCGCGATAGGGACAAGGACAGAGGGAGAGAGCGCGCCTCTCGTTCGAAGAAGTCGGACCGCGAGCGAGAAAGATGGAGCGATTAGGGTCTTACTCTCACATCTTCTACCTCGCATTCTCACCCTCTCGCGGATGCCTGCTTGTCCGATAACGTTGAGGCGAGTGACGGAAGAACTTGCCTGTTCTATCTTTTGTTCTCCATCGTTTGAGATTTGGATGGATCGAGGGGCTATCATCGTGCGTGTCTGGATCTCCATGTCTGTTTGTAGCACTTGTATCTACTATACACTCACTCCACTTACACCTTACATCTATATCTTGTGCCTTTCGCTCCTATATAATACGTTTTGTCCTTGAGTAGGCTTTTGCATGTATCTCTTAATTCATTATTATGAGTACTGGATGTTCGAGGGTCTGGCGAGGACATGTGGCCAAAACAATCCTTAATAGCATGGAATGGAATTTATTGGACTGACAGCAAGCGCTCGATGTGGCGTGACAATACCCATCGATAATCCTAAAATAGATGATTGTGATAAGATAAGATCAAGCTCCGGACCTGCTTCCAAACTTCTCACCTTGTCACGATCAGTTGCAGTCAACTGAGTAGCGCTGGGCCTGAACATCATTCAATTGACCTCCATTACGCAGACACTCCAAGTGAGAAGCTAAAGTTACGCGTAACTGGCTTGCCTCTTCCCATTCAACCGTCATTCTCGATTAAAGCTTACCCTGATTCCTGGCACGCACTAGTATCTAATTCTTGGAAATACAATGGACGGACGGGCAAAGGTACAGAGCCTTTAGTCGCAAATGATTCATTGTACGTGCATGATATGTCCAGGCAGATTTGATCCAGAAATTGGCCCCGTGGCCCAAAAGGCTTCTATCAATGCCGCGGCACCATGCTTCGTGCATTGTCTTGCTCGTTTCATCGAACCAGTATAAATAGCTCCTCTACCTTTCCTCAGAAGCTGCCATGACAGAGTACGACTTCTCCCCCGAAGCGTACGACCGCTACCTTGCGACGCAGCAGCGCATCGCACACTGGGTTGACAGCACCGAGGGCCACCGCACTGAGTACGGCAATGCACTCGCCATCTTACCCTCTGCTCTGGGAAGGCGCTCACCCGGGATAGTCGGTCCCCTCGCCGCTATACATTCTTCTTTGCAATCGCAGTACTTGCACTTACAGATGCAACCCCGCTCGCGACCAGCGTCTCAGCCACAGTCTCGTATTGCATTGTCACACCAGCACTCGGCCGCTAATATTCATAATCTGCATACGCAACATTCTAATATGCACACTTCACAGATGTCTCTTACACCATCCAAAGGTCGGCATTCGGGAACAAAATCCCGGCATGTATCATCCGCAACTCTTCATGCTCCTAGTATCGGAGAGGCCTCTAGATCTCCGACCCCCATGACCCCGCTTCACGCTCACTCTCAGCATGCACCGTACGCAACTCTTCATGGTCCTTCCCTTCATGCTCCTCCCCAAAACAGTGTCAGACAGGCTTCTAGATCTCCGACCCCCGTGGCCGCACCTCACGCTCAATCTCAGCATTCAGCGACAAACTATCAGCATGCACCATCTGCACACCCTCCCTCACAACGCAGCGTTAAGCAGACATCTCAGCCGTCTCAGATTTTCGTAGTCTCATCTCACCCTCAATCTCGGCATTCAGAGGCTAAATCTCAACATGCGCCATCCGCGAATTTTCACCCTCCTTCCCAACACAGCGTAAATCAGGCTTCTCAGCCGTTACAGACCCTCTTAGCCGCGCCTCAACCTCATTCGCTGCGCGGAGCCATGTCCACTGGAAATTTTCATACACAAACCTCCCAGCATGCTAGCGCGATCCAGGCGTCTAATACTAAGACCTCTCAGCCGTCCCAGATCCTCGTAGCCGCATCTCACCCTCAATCTCGACATTCAGGGGGAAAATCTCAACATGCGCCATCCGCGAACGCGAATCTTCACTCACCTTCCCAACACAACGTGGGGCAGGTTTCTCAGCCATCACATCCCCAGGCCTTATCAGCCGCATCTCAACCTCATTCTCGGCATTCAGGGGCAAACTCTCAACATGTACCATCCGCAACTCTTCACCCTCCTTCTCAACATAGCGTAAATCAGGCTTCCCAATCGTTGCAGACCCTCTTAGCCGCGTCTGAACCTCATGCTCTGCGCGGAGCCATGTCCACTGGAAATTTACATGCACAACACTCCCAGCATGCAAGCGCGATCCACGCGTCTGATCCTACCCAGGACCCATCCCACGCGAAGACGATCTCTCGCCACCGCTCATCTACAGCTTTGCAAGAATCCTCACAAAAAGCGCGATCCCAAGCACAGAGTAGTTCCTCCGCTTCGAAACACGCATCCCCTGCTTTTCTCCTCACAGTACCGCCCTCGGACAGGCCAACATACGTGTACGCATCGTCCGGTTGGGCATCGTCGGCAGGGCTAGTTATTATACCATCAGACGGGCAGAATGCCCCTATAGTAGTGAGTTATTTCCCTTGCGCTTGAGTTAAGGAGCGCTGATTGATTCGATCGGTCTCTTCATAGCTTTCGCCCCCTGGAGGTCCCCAAGCGCAGATAACGGTTCAGCATAATGGCTATTCGGCACCTGTCTCATACCCCAGCACTCCAAGCCCCTACAATACGCCAGTGCAACCTCCTCAGGCGCCTCAGGTTCCGACCTACGGGCAGGTGACGTATCCATATGCACAGGTACCAGTGTATCAGCAAGCACAACCTAATATCGTCATTATTGAGCGGGGCCGACGAAGCAAGTCGGCTGGAAGGAAGAAACGCAGTCAAAGCGAGGCAAAGGAGTGAGAGCACGTAAACATCGTATATAAAATTGTCACCATTTACATAAAAGAAAAAAAACTGAAGTCCGATACAACTACAAGTCCTGATTTCCCTTTTTTTTTATTCAGTCCAGACTTGGTTGAGGTCGTTGTCAGTGCATTCCCATGTCTGCACCTGGTTCGAATTCGTCAGGACTCCATTCGTGAGATCCAGGCATTGCCCTGCATTTCTATTGTTCAGTGAACCTCACAAACTTAGATGTATCGACTTGCCCGTGCCAGTGACCGCGATCCTATTATCGTCTGTGTAGTACCAGGCCTGCGCTGGAAGATTGTCGTAGCAGGTCCAAATCTTCATACCAACGCCACTCGCTGGAGCTAGATACAATACGTGAGATAGCGCGCCCCTTATTACGCATCGAAAACTCACCACTACCCGCATCCAAACAGAAATTGGTTCCTGAAACCTGAACCTTAGTCGGCCCACGTTGGATCTCCCATTTCTGGGCACCTGTACCGTTACAATCGTAGCTAAAAAAAAACATTGAGAAAGATCATCCCTCTATAGTGGCCCGGCAACGTACATCTGCACAGGGGTTCCATTCTCATATACAGCACCACGTACGTCGAGACATTTGTTGGTGTTCCCGTTAGGGTGGAGATTAACAAAAGGCGGAACGGGAAAAGCACCACCGGGGCAAAACCTGTAGGGATGACCCAATTATGTATGCAGCGGAGATTCGTAAAAGTGTCCCGCGTACTCGACAGTGTATCCCGTAGAATGGTACGGGCAAGAGAACAATGGAATTGAAGGTGGCGTTGAGGCAGGCGGCGGAAAGGCTGTCGGCGGCTGTTGGAATGCCGTGGAGCAGGTGAGGGAGGTGCACGTCGCCGGCACACAGAAGCCTCCACTCTGTTGATAACATAGCAGGTCAGCTTCTAGTACGGGGGATGGGCTATCAGGATTACTTACCGGTGTTTGGCTGATGGGGGTGATGGTTACACCGACGTTGAAGTAGGTAGGGTCAACGACGATGTAGTAGTAATCGTCCTGGGGCCAAGCAAATAAGATTCGCTCACAGAAGGACGATGAACAACTTACGTCCCCATAAAAACCCGCTCTTGTTGTCCCCACTGCATCCTGATTTCCACCATTGGCATCGATGTAGATGAAGCCATCCCAATTATCAGTGAACGTTTGATAGTTGGTCCCGCCAGATGCAGACAACGAGCCTTGGGCGACGCCGTTAATATAAAGTGTGGTTGCAGTAGGGCAGCTGTTTATGATGGCATAGAGACGGTCACCCAGAACGAAAGATATAGCGAATAGCAACGAAAAGACTCGAACCCAAATCATGATTACTGCGTTAATGTATTGGAAGCAGAAGTCGAAGTAAAGGGATGTTACATAGAATTGATTTGGCGTGGTTTATAAACCTGGCTGGGGCCAGTGCGCAAGCGGGCAAGAAAGGCCGTGAAGGAGAGTGCAATCATAGGTGGCGGACTCTGCGATCTGGATGCTCTCACCGCAATTTCCCAGTTTATTCAATTGAATTGCAGTCATCTGCCAGGGACGTAGAGAAGAATGAACGAGAAGTGCCACATAACGTGGCTCTTCATTCTTGCCCGACGAAAAGGAAATCCGAGGGCCATGGACGGAATGATAATGGTGTGAAGAACATGCAAAACAGCATCGACATTCATATCTCTTGAGAGCTGCGAAAGTCTGATGTTCAGCGCGAAGTTTCAATACGAAATTCAGGATAACTTACTTTTGGGGAAGGTGACTGATGTATCTGTCAATGTCACCCAGGTAGGCCTCCCTTGACCGACGCTGAACTGCTGATCACGCCACGGTCGTTTAAGCTCTCTCCCGAATGAAAGATGGGCTAACACTCGAACACGTCAAGAAGAGTTGGAGGGGGTCGAGAGAATGGGAGTGGGAATCGAGTGGTGTCACATGTCATTCAGTTCTAGGTGGTAAATAGGGTGATCAGAGGGAACGATTGGGACCGGCACGTTTTGAATGACTCCAGCTTGGACGACGTGAAAATGAGATCTCCAATTTTCTTCGAAAAGTCGCCAAGGTTCACATCGGCTGGCCAATGGGTGATGCACCCCCGTGAAAGAGTCCAAGCTTGAGCCAGAGCCAGAGAACAAAGTACAAATGTCCTTGGCACCATGTTCGAACAAAAGCCTCAACGGCCCAATTGACGCAACAAGGGAGTAGAGCCCAAATCTCGCAGGATGATAACATTGTAGAAAGTTGATAGGAACTCGCCTCGTTGTCAACTTGTCAGTTTATTCGGATGTCAGGATGCTACTACCATCGAGGAAGGGTGATGAACTCAAACTCTTGATCGAGGCGGACTATAGTAGTGATTGTCGTGTTCGTATCGTACTACGAAGCATACGTAGATACGCGGGGATATCTGAGACGCAGCGAGAAAGCCGCGCAGATTCTGTGTCAGTGTTAGGCAACATGCCAGTTAGCAGCTAACTTGCCACTCACTTCAAAAGCGGAACCCGCCTGTGTATGTGTAGCAACTATCTGTTACCTTGACTCTAAAGATTACCACCATTGTGTTTGAAGAGTACATACTTAGTTCCGAAAGGCATGTACCGCAGCTCGGACGAGGTACGATTTCCTGTAGGAGACCATATTGTTCGGATAGCCATAATTTTGACGCAGGATGAGGAGCATTTTCGACCTTTGAGCGAATAGTTCATGACAAGTTCATGAGACGGTACAGTATCCAACTATTGGAAATCGAAAGAAGTTTCCAACAGTCGAATGGGTTATCTCATGATGCACGGTCCAGTACATGGGTCCAACGATAAATCTATGAGATAAGAGTGGAGAAAGTAATACGTCGATGACATAGTGGTTGGAAAGGAAGGTTGTTTCAAATCATCTCCGGACGATTCTGAATGATGGGAACTGACCACTTCAACGTAAGTAATTTTTTTTTGAAGAATTCTTCATTTCATTATAAAATAGTTACAGTATATGAGACAGTAAGGTATCTAGACAATGTTGTGATCTGTATAAGGAGTATGTATAGTATGTATAGTATGTAGGTGTTTCCGGAGGGGTAGGGTCATAAGAGGGTCGTCATAAGAGAGTAGTACATCAGTTACGCGCCGGCGGGTATGTAAAATGTCAGCATATTGTAGATGCATGTGGAAATACAAGTGGATGAGATGCGGAGAAAAATGAAGCATACAACGATACAGATCAAACGTGCGCCAGGAGCGAGGGGTAGTACAACATGCGAACAAAGGCAGGTGGGGCCGAGGGTTGAGGTAGCGCAGCGGAAAAATGCAACGAGGGCCCAGAAGGGTGGGTGAGCGCGACCGGATGCACCTAGCGTGCTTTCAGGTTCCGCAGATTCTTGACGACCGCTCCCATATCGTGGTTCCACTCCCCACTCCATCCAACTTCTTTTCGCCTGCCATGGCGGAACGCCGACGGGGCACCAGCGGACATGCATTGAGGCGATGCCGACGTCGATTTGGACTTGGAGTGGTGCTGGGCCGACAGGGGCACAGTCTCAATGGGTCCGTACCTCGAGTCGGGGTTGTTTGTGGGTGACGAACGGGAGTGTTGGTGCTGTGGAGTGTGGGCGGCTGGGATGGTTGTTTGGAATGGGAGGGGTGATCGGGACTCAAAGAGGTCCTTCGTGGCTTTTTCGTCGATACCGGTGTACTGAGGGGGAGAGTAGACGTCGAGGCTTGCGCGCACGGTGAAGACTTCCGTACGAACCAGCGGGGCAATGATTTTGCCAACGAGAACATCTTCCGTGCGTGTCACGTTCTTTGATTTTGAGTGTTCCTGGGCAGCAGCGATGAGCATATCCGTCCCCGTGGAGAGACTCAAGCTCCTAGGTCTGGGCTTTCGTCGGCGCTCTGCTATTGTCGTTCCAGCTTTCGAGGGCTCACGAGAAGCAGTGATATGTAAAACAGGGACAGTGGGCGCAGGGGCTGATGGTGGGGGAGGAACCCTGGGACGTGAACGTTTGGGACGCGAGATGACAAGTGGGGGTTTCGCAGAATCATCGGATGTTTGTGGAGCAGGATGGGTGAAAGGTGAAGGAAGTCGCTTCCGTTCTAGCGATCTCGTCACAACGGGTTTTTCTACCGCGCTGGCGCTCTTGGGGCTCCTGAAGACGAGCTCTGGAGGGATGTTCTCCCCGAGTGTCCGTTGGAGTTTCGCCATCTTTTTCCGACGTTTCTCCTGGCTGGTAGCCTGTAGTGATTCAAGATCAATGGTGAAAGTGGGTGAAAGAGGTGATACGGGTGTAATGGATGGCAGCCGTGGCGTTAATCGCGCTGCGCGGCTATCCAAAGGTGAGACTGGTACGGATCGCAGGCGGAGAAGAAGTGGGCGCGACAATTCTAATGGGGCCTGCTTTCGAATTGGAGATGATCTTCCTGATGCCCAGAGGTCCTCTACAGAGTTGAGCGACGTGGTCGACGCAGATGCCAAAGAAGATGATGAATGCGAATGACCGAAAATTCGGCCTTCTCGACGGCTGGCCTTTGGAGTGGCCTCTGGTTCGAGATAGTAAGGCGCGGTGCCTAGTACTGCCTCAAGTTTTCGGTTGGATCGCACAAGGCGCATCCTTTGGTGGCGATCGAGGTTATTGATTGTCGGTGGAGGGTCGAGAAGGGTGGCCATTGCTTGAAACAAAGGTGATGAAAAAAATAGGGTGAACAGAAAGGGAGGGTGAAATAGGCGTTATGCGAGACCAGACCGACCAGGGTGTGGATCAAGAGGTAGGGAGGGCCTATGCTTGTAGTGATTTTAAGAGTAAGAACAAAAGGATGGGTGACAATGTTAGGCCTGAGTACAATGGGGGCCGTTTTTGGGCGAAGCCTAGTTTGGGCACCTATACCCACATTGAAATATGAGACCTCATGTTGTTTGCCTCATGTCGGAATCGGGGAACAAAGCAATTCCGCCTAATCGCAGCTGATGGCATCAACCGAGCTCGGGAACAGAACAATGGTTGCTACCGTTACCGCTGTTGCTCTATACTTATATGACGTGTTTCAGGAACCCCTCACTGTCATTTCCATCTTGTTCACAATTTGTACACAACACGTACGACTTTACTGCAATCCAACAACTCGACACTGCCATATATCATCAGGCTCATTCTCTACGAGTCCTGATCTAAGCGAACATACATAAAATTCGGATCGCACTCACTACAATTGATCGATGACGATCAAGGTTGAACAGAAAATCCTGTTCCCACATGTTGTGGAGGCTTTTTCGGACCACATCAACATCGCGGGATTCTTTTTCTGTGCAGTGTGCACACCTCCATGGATGTGAAGATGTCGCTCTAGGTCGTTCTACGCCTTGTAGAATGCCACTGTCTAATGTTATATGTCGCTCACTTTGACAGTGCATCTTCGTGGACATCGATCATTTTTTTTTATGGGCGGCCCGATTTTTTTCGGAGGCGTGTGATCGATCCCGATGGCATCCGCAGTTCCACCTCCACACGGCAAATATTCGTCTCTGACAGGAATCTGCGTATTGCGCAACGAGAGGCCGCCTGCGCAGACACGAAACTACTGGCCCGACATACAGGTCCACTCTTGGGACAAGGCCTCAACAAGGCTTCATTCAAGATGTCCAAGACAATAAGCATATTTACTGACGGGTGTCAAACTCAACATTCTCTCACTGGCGACACTACTTCCTCTTGGCGTCTAGATCAGCTTTGTTCCGTGTTTCCTGGGATCGTTGAACATCTCATGCCCTCAGAAAACCATGATTGCCTGTCATAGCCTATGGGTATATTTGGCCAACAGGCGTCAAATGCCTATATATATATGTCGATGTTCTCATGAATCCCGGCGTCAAAGTAGCTCCACAGCGTCTTTAAATTTACGGTGGTGCATCTTGGTCCTGACCTCCTTTGAGCCCTTCTCGGACGACACTGCCTCCATCGAGTGAAAGGGCTCCGCTTTCGAAAATAGGCCATCATCTAAATCATAACAAGATATTACCTTTTCTTATAGTCGTCTGTTTATGGACCTTTTGTACTTATACTTCACAATCATCAAGTTCGCTTTTTGTTTGCTGTCTCGTGAGAGTCAGATGGGACCAGCGATACCACAATCAAGGGGACGCTAAAAAAAAACATCTTCCATAAGATAGTAGTAGTACAGATATAGCAGGGATATAGGTATCATGATATCACTTCACTTCTATTCTTTCCTTTACCGTCCGTACTAGTTGCACACATCCCTCCCCTCACTTCCGAAGCTCGTCAAACTCCTTCTGGAACTCAGCTAGCGCATCGAGCGTCTCCATGAAATGCCTAAACCCAACCCTCTCCCCGCGCCCAAGCGCCAGCGAATGCGCCGTCCGCGCAGCATTCTTGATCTGGCGCCCGTTGACTTCTCGCGCGGCGAGTTCTTTGATTTGCGCGGGGGTAACGTGGCCCGTAGCGCCGAGCTTCGCGATGAAGGCGGCCCAGACATGTTCCTTCGAGTCTTGAGAGAGCTCGTGGAAGTGCAGGGCGACGTGGATACGAGAGAGGAAGGCCTCGTCGAAGGCCTGCACTCTGTTGGTCGTGAGGAAGAGGATGCCACGGTAGTACTCGACATGGCGGAGGCTGTGTCGTGGGGTAGTTGTGTGAGTGGCTAGATGTCAACTGATGTGGAAGGGGGAAAATAACGTACAAGATGGCCACCATGGCGTTCCGTTCGAGGTCGTTCAGGGAACGTTGTTCGAGGAAGACGTCCGCCTACATATGAATGTAAGGGTAGTTGGGGTAGATGAGGCATGCAGTTTTAACTCACCTCGTCGATCAAAACGATAGCTTTCCAGGCGGTGGCAACATCAAATATGTTCTCTAACGACTTGTCTAACTCTGCAGCACTAGTGCCGAGATCGCCTCCGCCGATAACATACAGAGGTCGGCGAACATGTTCGCTTGTTGCCTCTGCAGAGAATGTCTTTCCGACACCTGGAGGTCCGAAAAGGTTGATGACCAGACCGTGGCCTTTTCCCTTGATGAAGTCATCAAACCCGACTTCTTTGTGGTGCGATTCGACGAGAGACTGCAGGAGTTGCTTGCGGCCGGTAGGCAGAACAAGATTCTCGAATGCATCCTCGTTCCAAGAAACGTCTTCAATCTTCTCCACATCAAACTCCACTGTAAAGAATGGTCAGAATCGTAGATGGTGATCGGAGAAGCTTTCACTGACGCCAAGTCTTATCCGAGAGACTGAACCCGAATACGACAGATGATGTGAGAATCAGGTCATCATCCGTAAGATCAAGATTTTTCGCGTCCTCTTGGGTGTTGGTTTGCACGAGAGTACCTGTTCGTGCATCAGACGACTACAAAGATCCAACATTTCTTGATCTCACCGTTGGCAAATGCACCTGGGGTGGCGGCCAACTCAGTTTCTCCGTTATTCACAGCTGTCCGTTCCATGTAGTTGAGAATAGGATCGATCTGACGTGCTTGCAGTTCAAGTTGGGTGGCTGTTGGTGCAGGGCTTGGAACTTGGGCATTGGGATTCAGCCGACGGAAGGTAGCTTAAGCGTTGCGTGAGACATATGTCAAGTCAAATAAAGTGAATCGAGTCACCTCTGTCGATCATGATCCTTCCATTGACCTATCCAGATGGTATCAGCACAAGTTTGCTACACCAGCGACAAATCTTTATTCTTACGTTATGCTTTGTCAATTTCATGATACCGAGTTTGCTTGCCGCAATCCCTCGATATTGTTTGTGGTGAACCCCAACCAAGGCGACCCATTTCTTGCCACGCTTCAGGAGACTCTCTCGTAACTCGACCTCATTAGGGTGAAATTCGAGTGGATAGGCATCGAGGCTTTGAATCTTGGTAGTGCCTTTGAATTGTTTAACAAGGATCTGCGTCTGGACTTTGCCGACCCCAACGCTCCCATCAGAGATTCTGTCGACGAGGTCAACGCTCTCGCAGGTGAGCTGGTAACAAGTTTTGCCCTCCAAGGCAGTGCGCTGAGCGTGAACGAGCTTAAAGAGACGAGGGCGCCCAGTGATGGCACACTTGGTGACGACGAGGGAACGCGGGACGAAGATGGAGAAGAGGAGGTCATAAGTGATCTCTTGATGCTTCTTTAGCCGTTCAATCTTGTTGAGGGTCGAGCGCCAATCGGATTGGAAGGTATTGAGGAGAAGGTCGACAGAGGCGATGAGGTGTGTATTTATCTCTTGTTTTTCCTTCATAACGGCAAGATCGTCGCGATACTTCTTGAAGAGAGGCAAGAAAGTGATAAACATATCTGGCTCCAGCTGCGATAGGAAAGTAATTAATAAAGAATTTTTCAGTGGCCATCAAGAAGTACGAACCTCGAGAGGATCAGAGTTCCAAGAGATGCCAGGCCATGTTCGAATGACATCCTTGCAGGCCTTGAGAAGATATTCGCTCTTAACAACAATTCTGATGGTCGGCTCCTGGTGCTCGTGTTGAGAGAGCTTTCGTATAATTCTATATGGAGGATTATGAGAGAGGATCATTCTGAGTAATGAATTATATATACATACACGAAGTTGCAATCTTTCCAGTTATCATGGGTGCCACTGGATTGAAGAACAGGCAGTATCTCAACAGCAATTCTTGAGTCCATGTTCTGGGGGCGAATGAATATATTGCGGCATACGAAGAATTCGAATTCACGATAACATACCCGGTACTTCCAACCCCTGGACCAACGACTGTAGTAATGGTCCAAGCGTTTGATTTTCAGCGAAGGAACAGGCAAAGGCTCGTCACGGATAACGGTCGAGGTCTTCGACTCATTATCAAGTCCATTGTCGAGCGAGTCAACAGATGAGCCAGCAAGAGGCGAAGATGACTTCACAAATGTCGAGAAGCGACGATGCATTGGTGGATAGATGGGTGGATATTTGAGGAGGAGTTCTGCATCTTATATAGATTTTTCACGACGACGTGCGCATGACCCCTTTCGAAATCTAGGGCGGTCAGGGAATCATTTGGGTGTAGAATACGAATACATACTTTGGCTGTGCCTGTCCATCTGCAATTAAGTTGGGTCTTCCCTGTCGCCTACATGTATGTGCTTCGGTGATATTGTGATTCGTGAGGCACATTTAGGGAATTGGGAACATAGAACACTTAGCCATAGCTGTGCAGATAGAAACGTGGCACTGCCGACGCGTCTGCAGAATATGTCACGTGTTGATTTAGTGTACGCGTTTTTGGACGTTTCGACACGCGACACCCGCCAAATTTGTAGTTAGGTTTGTTCTCTACACGTCATAAGTCAGCGTGTAAGCCTGAATGATGATAGAAAGGTGTCTCCAGTGAAGGATGGCCGATGAAGGACTGTGCCTGGCAGGGCCCATATGTGAAGCACTGCCTCGCAAATTCCAGCTAAATTCCAGCTAAATTAAAACTAGGGTAGATAAACATTATGAACCTGAAAAACCGCGAAAGTAGTATTAAAAAACACAGGAACAGCATAAAGCAGATAAATGAAATAAATCGCCAAAGTCCCAAAGTCCCGACTTGAAATGAATCAAGGGAAAGCATCGTCATCTCCGTCGTCCTCACCAGTCAGACCGAACCATCTTGGAAGCGCTGCCCACACTTCTTCCCTCGCCTTCATCGCACAAGCTGCAAAGTCCATCTTACATGCCTGACACATCCGCAGTCCGCACTGCCTCTGCCCATCAGAGAAGTCTGTTCGCGAAAGCATCTCCATTGCCTGAGTGAGGGTATACAACGTATCCGCGTCGCGCCCACAAGCTATACCCCCTACTGACCTGAGCACATTTAACATGATGAAGTAGAACGACTCGTGGCACGGGCGGCTAGGATCTGGATCAAGGCTGTGCGCACAATCCGGCGCTGGGACACGCGATTGGAGCGAGGAGGCGATGAAATGTGCCATGTATCGCTGGACACGTTCGCGCCCGCGAAGCGTGCGTTGGAGTTGTCCGCGAGGTAGATGGATAATTTGGAGATGTTGTGTCTGCGACTGCTGCTGGGGCATGTATTTGTCGATGGCTGGCACCGGGAGGGGGGCACCGGACATGATCTTGCTTGGGCCGTAACGCGCGAGGTCGTAGAAGGCGGCAGGGAGAATCGAGCTGATGCCAAGGTCTAGAGCAAGTTGGATGACAAGTATAGGGTGTGGACATGATTCACGCGGCATGTAGCGCCCGAATGAGTCGGTAGCAGCTTGTTCGCGACGATCCCAGCCGGCGAGCGTAGAAGGCCAATCGAGGTCAAGACGGTGTAGACAGCGCTGGCGAAGGTGCTCGACGAAATATTTAGACGAGAATCGTAGTGCTCCTGCGATGGGCATGAAGTCATTTGCGCGTGGAGCCTTGAAGTATCTGAAAATAACGGTCAGCCACAGTATTACAATCAGATGTAAAAGAACAAACAAGCCATCGTAGAGCGCGCTGAGGAAGTAAAACACGTCCGAAGGGTCGTCGTGGAGCTCTACGTACAGACAGTCTTCAAAAAGGGCGGCATCTGGTGGTTGAGGGAGGGAAAATAGACCATTGAAGACATCCGAGTGGCGCTCCAGTTGGCCTCGATGAACTTTAAATGCAACCTGACCAGCAATGATGACGATGTTGCCATCAAGGAACCAGAAGTCAGAGCGAATGAGATTGGCGAAGCCCGCGGGAGAGCCGGAGGAGTTTGACCTGGCGACTTCCATCCGACCCGGCAGAAAGGGGGAGAAGGCGACGAAATATGACGCAGCTTCAATTTAAAGCAATGGTCAGAAGGCTGACGTTTGTCTTTAGCCAATGACTTAGACCATAGAGGAGAGCAAGTTTTAGGTGCTGGTGAAACGGTCAGCCTCACGATACACGATCACTTGACGGATGTGTAATTCGTTGCCAATCCTCCGCTGGTTGAATAGCTCCATCTCTCACAATAATGGGTCACCATCGTGATACTAGGGTTTGCCTGCGCTTTTATCGGCCATCTTTGAAAAGAAATCTTGTACAAGAAAAGTGGTATGCGCCAGGACAGGATAGCATGGCACTCCGGTTGGCACACTGTGATGAGGCAGGCCCTCTTGGACGGACTGTCTTCGAAGTTCGGGTACAGATAGACACTATGGCGGAGTTTCCGATATATTAACAACTCAATACGCCTGTCCCTTGAAGAAAAGCCTGTCCCTTGAAGAAAAATATTGTTAGAATATATTATTGCGTGAGCGATAATACCTGTGCCCGGCGCCTGTACTCGTGAGTCTTAAGGTGTGACATTCAAAAGACGACTGACAATTCGATGCACACCCTCGATTAGTCGATGCCATGGTTTCACGTTAAAGGGCAGTCGCAGCATTGATGACAATGATTGCTTTGAAAGCGGCCTAGGCGCTGGGAACAACGCACAGTAGATCCTGCGGTACACATACAGAGTCATTCGAACGACAGAGATCGCAATGATGCACTAAGCCGAATGGAACATGCAATTTTCCATCGTAGAATTTCCTGAGTTCCGAAGGTCATTTCCCAGTAAGCTAGTAGCGCCAGAGCTTACTAGAGGCCTAGATGAATAATATTAACCTGAAAGACCATATACCTAGCAGTCAGACGCGCAGGCCAATGTAAGTCACTGCTGAAGGTATGACAGAACATTGTTTACTCGCCTAGACAATGAAAAAGACTAAGCCTGCCGCGTGGCGACCTTCTCTTAAACAGACAAAATGAAGTCTCAAGATCTCTTATTGAACGAGGAGACAGTGGAACGAAATGCATTCCAGAACAGTGAGTCGTGCTGGTGCCATAATGTCCCAGTGGTTAGAGTTTACAAGATGTGAAATTCCACACTATGCCACCTCATTTCCATATCGTAGTCAGACAGTTAGGTTACATCTGAGGGAACATGGCTGCGTACTCGAACGCAGACGGTGTTTCGATTGGGAAGGCGTTTATGACATCTTGTGACCACTTCATAGGGGCAATACGGTCCTCGTCAACGTGAAAGAAGCGATTAAGGACAAGTGTTATGATAGACTCGGAGGTCAACGAAGTGGAGAAAGGTTGGTTCAAAGTTGCGGAAAAGCAAAAGAGTTAAGTATGCACATATTTCACAAAGCGTGACTTCTTGAACCATAGATTCACAACTTATCTACACTCATGTGAATGTGTTTTCGTCCTTCCGTGGTATTTGAATTAAACGAGTTTTTGAATTCTTGCCTTGCACAGACTCGAGGGTACTTTTGGCAATAATATTTCATATAGATCATTATTGCATTGACAATAGCTATCCCAGATATGCTAGTACACGACAGGGCTCGGTGGATTCAAAATCATGTTCTTGAATGGGAGAGAGATCGATAAGAGGCGAGTACCAAATCTTATTCCCATACAATTCGATTTCCCTTGGGTATGGCTTCCAGTGGCCTTGACTTCGAAATCTTGTCGCCCTCTTCAACAATCCCAGCGATGACCTGGAACAACTCATTGTTGGCCCAGTCAGTGTTGAGCCCTAGTTTGACAGTTTCGCGACTGATGAGGACAGGCTCTAAGAACTCCGAGCCTTCCTTCAACGCCGTGAGTGTCACACCTGGTACACGAGCTGTGAGCACAACGACGTCGATTCTGTCAACAGAGTCGTCAAGTTTGAGATCTGGGTACATGAAGCGCACCTGAAAGTAGAAAGAATAAAACAGTCACGATCCTAAACAATAGTGTAGAAACAAGGATTGAATCGTACCGTAAATATTCCATCGTCTCCAGGAACCTTTGATTCAACTTGTTTCGTCGCCAATGCAAGCATGGAAGCAATGTCGAGAGGGTCAGGTTCTATCCGGTCTTCGTTGAGGAACGCGCCATCGACGACACGAAATAGGGGTATTTCATCAACGTTGCATGAGTGGCTGTAAGAGATGCGGAAATTTTCGCCATTCAGGAAAAGCTGTGCGGCGTCACCACGGCTAACGAGTATGTTTTTATCCATGCCTACAAATGCCGAGAAGTGTGAGATCATCTTCGTGGTCAGCCTTGAGATATGTCTGAGATTTTTTTTAGATCTGAAGTCGCGGAGGAACTCCATATGATTATGCATTCCTATGGAGCCCTGCAGTTCGGTTACATCTCGGGGGGCATGGCTGCGTGGGAGAGATGATGTTGTGTCGGACACGATTGTGAAGGCCTGCAAGTCATTTTGTGACCACTTCACAGGGGAGATACGGTCCTTTTCAACCTGAAAGAAGGGGTTGCGGAAAAGCATGATGAAGGTCAACGAAGTGGATGTTTGAAATTGTAATCGCAAGGATGAGGAGGAAGGCTGAGGAAGGCTGGTTGGTTCGAATTTGCGTAAGGGATCATGATGACAACGGAAAGAGTTACCTACTGTAGGGTAACGTGATGTGAAACTGGGTCACGATGTGAAATTCGTGAATAACGCAGGAACTATTCACTCGGCCGTCTCTCCGAAATTCCAGAGGCTATATAGGGTATATAAAACGAGTATTATGGCACCAGAGTGATTAAAATGTGTATAGTTGCGAGATAAAAAATCAAAAGGTGCGAAATCAGACCCATGATCAGATACATGATGGCCTCGGATGATTTCTTCTCATTGCCAATTAAACAAAAGTGTCATCTCAAATTAATT
>JABAJS010000172.1:0-24830 GCA_018221635.1 Tephrocybe sp. 10521TJB
AGAGGCGGCGTGCGGTCTGGAGATGGTCTGATTTAGAGATATGTATCTATACAGTCAAAAGAGGGGACTCACCATGGAATGAACATAATGCCAGTCTCCAATCTTTCAACTAAGTTCTACCACACATTCTGACCGTCCATAGTAACGTGTAGACGTGATTCGAGGCCATTCAGGGTCAGCGAACGCGCGCGTTGAAGTGCTGAGCCAGGGGGTGGTGCCCATGTTGGTTGTGGCGGCTGCAGCGTGTGGTGGTGTTCGAGGACGTGAATGTCAGCGTGGAAGCGTCCATTTGCATGCGGATGGCCCGTTCGTGTCGTCCGAAAGGTCCCGGGGGCGTTGTGGAAAGGAGGGAGGCGGGGCGGCGGTGGAGGAAGAGGACAAGATCCGTGGGAACTTTATGATGTCGACCGTCGGCGCCTTGTAAGATGTTCGAATAGAAATAGAAAGGAATTGCACCCACATTGTGAGTGCGAGAATAACGATATTCGTTCTGTCAGTACCGGTGGATGTCATCAGATCGGATCTCCGGAAGTCCATTCACCAGAATAGAGGGCAATTTTTTACAGGCGTGCATAACGATTCCGAGTGACTGTATCACTGTATACTGCATTGCCGGCTTATAATATGACTTAGAAGAACATACTTTCATGTTGGTATGAGGCGATACACTCAAAACGTTGTTCACAATGTGCGTCGCACGAAGGGGCAAAGTGAGCCATTGGTGGTGGCTTGTATCCGAAATCTTTCCGCATGCTAAAAAAAGATTGGCTCATTGGATTTCCATAATTCCGGTTGCCGCTGGATGCTACAGTTTTCTAGCTATGGCGGCAGAAGTATGGGAGAGAGGGGTGAAGATGTCGTTGTGTAATTTGCGAAATGGCGGCGGGGTCTGATCAAAACGGGACCTGTTTTGGTTTTGTGCGCCACAAACCAGATATCGCTGCCGCCCTCGAGGTGAGGGTTGCCGGAGCACAGGAAGGGGTCTAGAAACGACCTTTTATGAGCTCGAGAAAGGATACGAGAGGGGGCGCGGACGCGAGACGCGGAGAGAGGCGGGGCGGAATATCAACCGCTATTTGGGGGAATAATACTAGATGTATCCTGTTTTTATATAAGAACGAATGTCGGACTCTCGACGTGCTGGTATGAAGATGTGGTATGTTGATACGTCGTTATTTTCTTCTGGTTGACTAGCTAACGAATCTCTATTTATTCCGATAGAAGGTCTCGAAGGATCGAGAAGAATTAGGGATTGTCATGGAGAAAGAAATTCTGGTGGATTGAGCCAAGCGGGCTGCTGGCCGACTGTTGGACAAAAACGTCGAAGTATGGAGCTACAGCGGGCTTCATCGGTGCGTTTCCTCCTGCCCTATCTCAAAGCTGTCCTCGACTTATCATTTCCATATAGTAATCAACACACTACGATTCCACACACATGGCTGTTGCTTCGCCTTTACGCCCACGAACCTATTCACCGCTGTCTCACAAGGGTTCATCAGCGGCACGAAATTCTCGCTCTCAATGTGGCAATAAATCGGCGACGGGTCGAGGGGTGGCGTTTAACCAACACAACACAAATTCTTCCACGTCGCCAATTCCAATCCTCCATCATTTCTCCTCTTTTCCTCAACATATATTGTCGATTGGAACTAAGGGAAGCGCTCGATTTTGCATGAATATGGTACATGATTTTGTTTGAATATTGATGAATGGAATGCGCCAGCTCACGTCGCAGACAGGGGAGGTTCTGTCTGTGTCAGACGATGCCACGATCGTCGAAAGGCTCGCTACTTACGCGCCGTGCTCTCGCCCAGGCGTCACCATTGAGCTCAGCGATGTATTCGTACATGTTTGAACGTAATGAGTATATCAGGTCTTTAGACGGTCTGAGCAAGTCGTCGGGGAATTCGTACGAGTATGACACGGAAGATCGGGCGGGGCTGCAGAGACAGGGGCGGGGAGGGGAAGAGGATCACCAGTTGTTAAACTCGAACTCGAATGCGAGTTTGGGGTTTTCTTCTGCTACGAGGAGCTGTTGGGAAGGCGCGGCAAGGCGTACGAGACGAGAATGATTGTAATTCAGAGAGTGACATAGGTTGACCTAGGACACATTGCCATGAGAGATACAACCACCGCTTGATCGTAAGATTCGTAACCATGTTCGACCTCTAGACAACGAGCAGTCGCCCCCGCCATCCATGTTCACCAGAGGCAGCAGTAGAAGCACCTTCAACGTATACGTGGGCTCATACCCCCACTTACACCATACGTTACGCGTATCGCCACTTCCGAACCATACCCAGCGGTACCTGGCCCGACGCGGGCGGTCTTGATTGACTCGCTATACGATCAGTATCTTGAATATGTTGAGAGTCGGTATCGTGGGCGGTGGCAGTTGACAGACAAGAAATCATTGAATGCTAAGGATAGTGAATCAGTGATAGGGAGCCGAGGAGGCCCTAGTCGAGGAAGTTGACTATGCGCTCGGCGCAGACGAGTCCTGTCAGGATCGATGAGCCTATTCCCATCACAGGACCGAAGTTTATGTGTGGGCGGTTACGCCTTCGTGTGTTCGTAGGAGTTCGACGGCTTCTATTGGTGGGCGCCTCGAACATGATGAAGGCCAGAACGGTTGTGGGATGGAATCGGAAATCTATGAATGTCATGTTCGCATTGAGGATCGGAAAGGAGAAGCGAGAGGCACAGGTATAAGGTGTATGGGAGGGCGTTATGGAGGTGACGAAGTGATTGGTCGAGAATCATGTGGTAGAGTTGGTGCACAATTTGTGGTTACAATGGTAGCATCGTCTATGTGCAATACACGACATGATTGTATCCAAAATAATGACTGCAGCGTTTTTAAAGCGTATATATCTGTAATACTAATTATACATGTTCCGAGATTCTCGTGTGCGCCAATATGGTTAGTGAAAATGTCCTAGGCGAGGGTAGTAGTAGTACATAGGGCGTCAAGCAGTTTTCCCCATCATCCGCCTTCCCTGCTCAACCTTTGCCTCATTATTCGACAACTTCCCAGATATTATCTTCATCTCGCCCTTGAGCTTATCCATAAAGCTCCC
The DNA here is from genome assembly GCA_018221635.1 of Tephrocybe sp. 10521TJB. Classification (NCBI taxonomy): domain Eukaryota; kingdom Fungi; phylum Basidiomycota; class Agaricomycetes; order Agaricales; family Lyophyllaceae; genus Tephrocybe; species Tephrocybe sp. 10521TJB. The sequence goes on from JABAJS010000172.1 coordinate 3,081, forward strand.
TCGTGACGCCTTGGTCGTCACACTGCCCGGAGAAGTGCTACTCTCCAGGGTCGATCCCTCGAGGGCCGTACCCTTCGACGCCGCTGCGTCCGAAGCAGCTCTATAACTTCGTTGCAAATTACGGCCAGCAGGTGTATTCTCCACGGTAGCAACGGCACTTGTCCTTCTGTGACGGGACCCAGCCGACCCCGAACCCAACCCCAGACCGGGCGCGTTGTTCTCTTTCGCATTTCCTACCGCAATAATATCCTCAGGCCCCTGCGCACCCCGTTTAATATGTTGGGTCGTGATCTCCTTGTACGCAGGCTTTATCGGCGAGGTGGTATCATTCTGCGAGCCGAAGCGAAGCGGTCGATCGTTATCGTAGTCCAGCGCCTCCTGGCCCGGCTCTTCGAGCGCAACGCCCCTTCCCTTCACTTCTATTCCCGCGGAAGGAAGAATTCGGGCTTGGGTGTTGAGGGTGGGCTGTTGGACACCCTCATGACGAAGATGAAGTCAGTTCGAACCGTAAGGCTTGAACAAGTATACTCACGAATTCCTTATCTGACGCTGTAGAATTACGTGCCTTCTGAAGTTCCCTAGGTTCGGCGGACGTCAGGGCATACTCAACTCCAACTACTCCACCCGCCATCGTAGTGGAAGGAATCTGCCCAGCAGCCCCTATACTCCCCGTGTCCACTGGACCCAAAAATGCCGGATATGGGCCTTCAATAGGGGTATCAATACCAAGCCCGTTCTTCCGCGAAGTACCGCCTTCAAACCCAGAGCCAGTGTTCAGGTGCGACAGGTCGACACCATTCTCGGGCCCTTCTGCCTTTTCGGACACAGAGTGATGCTCGATGTCGTCATGGGCCTCGGTATCGGCGGTCTCGGTACCAGTGCTGGAGAGTACGGCACCCCCGTCGATGTTTGGAGCGATAAGGCTTGATCGAGAACTGTACTCGCTACCACTCGAGACAGGTGAATCGTTAATGGTCCTGGTGCTGACGTTGGAGCGAGAGATGGAGCCAACATCCGCATCTGGATCAGTGTGGGGTGTCAGGAAGGACTTGCCCATTCCTGTAGCGGCCGTTCCATTCCTCTGGTCAAGAGAGGAGACTGACAGGCAGATTGTCGTCAGTAGGATATGGAAGGGAGAAAGAGGTTCTCAACTTGATGCGGCACTGTCCTCCGATGGACGATCATCCGGAAGACTTGGAGTGCTCTGATTGGTGGAGCTTGGAGCTGACGAAAACGTTATTCATGGTACATGCATGAATGACCATATCTGTAACCTACCATTGTCGAAGGGGACTGGTGAAGAATCGCTCGCTATACGAGATGTCTCGAGGTCACGCGGATCGGTTCGTATCGGAGAAGGCTGGCGACTTGTCTTCAAAGGAGTGCTCAATCTACGAGTCTCAGCTAGGAATGTTAATATCAGAGTGATTATAACAATGAGTGTGAACGGAAGTTTCCTCACGGAAATATGATCCCAAAGCACCTGGAAGGTATTGCTTTGCCGTTGCACCGGTACTCAAAACCGCTCTCTTAACGTTCTCCCGGGTCCGATGGTACTTAGCATTGAACGCAATCCCTTTTGAGTAGTCAACTTCACTTTCGAAAGGATAGGCGCCAGGTACCGGTGGGCCTGGGGTCGATACCCTCGGTGCGGCGAGCACGAGTGCGTTGGAATCTACTGAGTTGATGAAATATTCGGTTGATAGGGCCCATTCCTCAGCGGGCGTTGGCAGAACGTTGTCGTCAATCCTGGGAGCATGAGAAGGTATAGCGAACAGCATGACAGTGGTCAGTGAAGAGAGTGAATCCTTGATTTAGGTCGACGTCATTGATCATAAATGATGATATCATCTGATACATTTTGTTCCCGCGTCCCCAAGCGTCCAAGACGTCCGTTTTGAGATGATCACGGCAATGATCTGCCCACAGGCAAGGAGTTAACGAAAGCGAAAAAAAAAAGTCACGAGTAAACCATACCAGACTCTGGAAGGTGACGGGGGAAACAATTGCAACCTGACCAAAAACGTTGCAGTTGAAGCGATAAAATTATCAGCTGCCTGTACAAATACTAAAGCACAACGCGGTCTGCATGACCGTTGCCTGTTGACGGCTTGTGTAGTTCGTGATGTGATGCAGAAAAAACGAGCGCAGAGACATTTCGCATCAATCAGATGCGCCTCTATTTTCCAATTTCGAACAGAAGGTATCAGTACTCCTCGTCCTCACCGACAGAGCTGACATCGGTATCCTCATCTGCCTCGCTAGCATAGCTATCATGCAGTGTCCACAAGTTGTTCACGAGATCCCGAAGTTCGTCACCATCGAAACCAAGTGCCTCTAAAGCGGGTTTCTTCTTTAGATAAGTTTCGATTGCCGAAGCATACGAAGAGAACAAGGCGGCCGTGCTGCTGCCCGTCGAAAGGGAAGAGAAAACACCACAGGATTCTGGCTGAGAGAAAATGCCTTTACGAGGAGCAGAAGCCCCCTGGTTATTTTTGAAAAACGCAGGGAATGAGGTTGGTATCGGATAGGCAGCGGTTTGGACACTTGTGAATCAACCATTTCAATATTGTGTATGTTATGGAGTTAGAAAAGTGCGCCTTACGTGGTGACAAAGGTGTCCTCCAATGATTGCACAGACGACCAAGATTGGTACGCAGATAGACCGATAGGGGTGAAGCCTCTCGTAACATCCCAGCGCGCAAAATGAGAATGTTCAGAGTTCTGATGAGGCGTCAGAGGCAACCACTCGTATTGAAGTAGGCAAACTTACCGCGTCGCTACGACGAGCAGACAGATTCGCAAGCCTTAAATCGAAATCATCGGAGGTGGTGAAGGGGAAGACGCCACTGAGGTCGCAGAACGGGGTGGTACCTCGCCAATTCAATTTGCCAGACAGCGATGCCAGGGTGGCATGTTTATCCTTCAGTCTTCGAAAGATCAGAAGCCTCAGTTCATATGCACACCTCGACATTGAAAATCTCTTACCTAAGTGGAATGGTCGCAGTTTCAAGGAGAGCCGACAGGATCGCAGAGTCGTGGTACATGTCATTCGGCTTATAGGCGGCAGTGTGAGGTCTGTCTCAAGATACAGGGGATACATACCTTTACTGAGAGTGATTTCTGCCACGCTTCTGCCGGCCATGTGTCAGAAGGTTGTATGGGCACTCCCATAGAAGCCAATTCATCCAGACTGCGAAGGTAAAGAGCGTCACTGATGACATTTCCAATACCTTTCAACTAAAATGACACCAACGTCATGAATCACAAGCAGGCATGAGAAAGGCAGCTTACATTGTCAATTTCGACGGTTGTCGTAATGCCGTTTGAAAGCAGAGGAGCCACGAGACACGGAAGTTTGGTGTACTGATCACGGAACGACGTGAGGAAACCGTTCATAAACCCACCAAACGTTGAAGTGTCGTTCATAATTTGGAGCCCCTGGCGACGAAACGAAAGTTAGTGTATGTAATATGAATATGATAACAAACGATGGAAGAACCTGCGGAGAATCGCACTCCTCAAGAAATAATCGAAGTGAGCCTTCCATCACCGCGTGCTCCTGTTCCATCAGAGCGTGAGTATGCATGGCATGACAGAGAGGGCCAAGCTCGAAACGTGTAATCACCTCATCGTAATGGGAGAAAAGCCCGTTCCCGCCATTCCAGTCCCCTCCGATATCCTCCCACTCAGCTGGGTCGGGAATTTTTTGAACTGTTCGGGGTATGTAGTAGACACGACTGAAATCGGACCAGTATCTGATCTCTGAATCGTCGTCCGAAGATTCTGCATCGCACGTCTTATCAGCATGTCCAGAATCATCTGACGTGTCAAGACTTGAGTGGTAGGAGCTCTTGGATATCGCCTCTTGTCTGTATTCCGACACCTGCCCGTTCCTGTGGGAGTGGAGGTAAGGCGTGAGTAAAGAAGCAAACGAATGATCGCTTCTATCGCACCAAATCGCCGAAGAATCTTCATCGAGAACTACATCCTCATTGGTACCGAGGAGGGCATTAGTTTCGGCCAATGTCCCAAAGTTGCCTGAAGTTATCAAGTTGTTTGATGAGCGTTTGACACTCATTCAAGAGAACGCTTACATTTGTAATCGAAAATAAGTAACCTGGGACAGTAGGTCGGTCGCCCCTGGAGTGCAGTTATGAATTTAGAATTACTTTCGACGATAGACAAACCGTTCGGCTCAAGCCTTCTCGAAACGACACATCCAAGTCATAGAGTGTGTTTGCAGAATCATCGGCGGCATAAGTCTCCTGCGTGTTCCAAAAATGGGTGCCAGCATAATTGGATAGTTTCCCCGCCTGTATGTAGATGATTTCCTTCATTTGAGGTACCAAGTCGAACGATGATGAAGGTCAAGAAAAGCTTTGCCGCCGCCGTATCGGTTTCTTTTCGGTTAATTGTCACGTCACGGTCACAAATTCGGTTATCTCAACGCACGTCTAGTTCCCGAGCGCAAGGAACGCTCAGGCGTGTGCGCCACCACCTCTCACAGTAGGTCTACGCTGATTCTTTTGTTAGGCAATTCCTCCGCAATTCACGTGAATCCGATCATTGTCACGCCATGTGTGGACCCATATGTGCGTGGATATTTTTGCCTGGGCATGCTTGGTGATGGACGGCTAGGATCCGATAGCTCCTGAAGAAGGTACGGTTGGGTTGAGCGGGAACCACTCAAGAGCCTTATGCCTGGTCAACTATTGTGGCGGACCGGGTCGGCAATATAACGTTCCTTTTGGTCAATGTCTTCCCCACCTTCAACTCTATATTCCGGGCCGGGAGTGGACCGTCCAACCCCACATCATGTGAAGGTCAAGAATAAACCGTTTTGATCGATCGAGGAGGTATGGAAATAGGCTACATGCTTCTTCACTGATTAGAACATACACACGACCTCCTGAACACGTAGACGCGCCTTTAACCTCGGGAGTATCTTTCTCGGATTATTGTCGGTTGCACTTGGCAGGCCATGGAAAGGAGGTCTGAATCACTTTATGGATTGCTCAATCAGCACGAACGCCACGCCCAGGATCTCGGACTTTTTTCAAACTCGATGACCTTAATTGCTTCTTTGATTTGGGGGAGAGCTCCCGATTACTTTCACTTGATTGTGCACCGAGGAACCTGCGATGTACTCCCGGAAGCGGCCCTGATGGATCGATTTGTTGCGTGGCACACCGTTGTGTGCTCAGTGGGCGTTGCAGATTGGCGATGGGGCTACATATCGCGATCTTTCGTAATGGCCTCGGTCCCGTGAGCGCTATGAAAGATGACCGCTAAGCGCTCTAACTTCACGTTGAGCCCGTGTCAATGATACTTGGATTGGAGATAATAAACAGTACGTTCGAGAACGAAATCCATGATAATATTGTACAAGGAGTCAATAGAATACAAAGCAATCATGACGTTATAAATATAAGAGATTGTCCGTGCTCCACCTTGTGCCTAGAGTACTACACGGAAACTATCTAGAACCCTGCGGTCCTCCGGACTATAAACTGCCATTCGACTCGTTCCTGCACGATGTGGATATGGGAGGACCGGCGGCCGTGTATTGGATGTTATCGGCGGCAGAAGTAATGATGGATTTCCCTCCCGCAAACTAGGTCCGAGGAGTGGTCTTGAATTTTGGTGATGGGGAGGGGATAAGCGCGCAAATGATGATGAAGGAGAAGAGGTAGGTGAGACGGGGTTGGGAGAATAATTGTATAACGGTACACCGTTGGGATGCTCCTCGACAATGTCACTTTCGTCTGAGAAATGTGATGAGCGGTCCATCCCAGAGCTGTTGAGTTTGCTGTTCATGAAGACTCCATGTGGAACGTTGATATTTCGGAGATAATCGTAATTTTCTATCACAGGAAGGCGGTTGTAGTCGTTACCCTTAAGGCGATAGATACGCTCGTGGTTAGGCCAGGCTTTAAGTCAAAAGGCTGTTAAGACGTACCGAGAAGTAGGCAACTAAATGCCATTTTCGGCCTTCACTTGACCCCGGGAGGTGGACCGAGACAGAATAGGTCTGTTTCGTTAGTCCGTCGGGCTTGGAAGGCCTGTCCTTTCGCCTCGTCGGCAGAGGAAGAACCGCGCTGGGGTCAGATGCCCTTCGAGCCCTGTGATTTCCGGGGTTAGCACTAAGTCAAGTGGTTGGATCCGAGAGCAACGAACCGACGAGCAGCTTTTGCATCTCTCTCTTCTTGCGTAGTCTCCACCTTCTCTTCATAAAAGAGATAGTCGCCGCGCATCCGACTTTGTGACCTACACGACGATAATTAGCAACAACGACGTGAAATGGTGTATATGGCTGACCATCGTCTACCGTCAGTCCATCGTAGGAGACCGCCGTCATCCTGAGCTTCTTCCCAGACGTAGACGTGACCACTTCTTAGTTCGTCTCGCTCAGTCGAGAGTAGACGTCGTCGAATAATGGGCAGGAGGTTTTGACGGACCGCCTCGAGTACGATATGAGCATCGTGAGCATCGCGGACGTCTGGAAAGTCAACCAAGTTAGTGATGATGCGCGTCTTGGAGAGAACTACGTACGAAGGAAAGGATGTGTGACTACGCCGTTCCTAATGGCAGCGGGAGATGCTACTATAGGGCGCCTGTGGGAGTCGGCCGCATGAGACATGTTATGATCGAAAGTGCCACTCGGTTCGCGTTGAACATCTTTATACGTATTGAAATAAGGTATGCGTGACGCGAGACCCTGACGGCCCTTATGGCTTATTCGGAGAGTTCACGGAGACATGGGATAATCTAGATTTGGGATCAATCGTTAATTATTTAAATAGACGCACCCACAATGTGCATATCTTTCTGTGGAAAATTCGATTTTTGGTTGAGATCTATGAAGAAGGATCGCTGTGGGCTTCCGTGAGTACTAAATGAAGGAGGAAGTGGACATGTGTTTCCTCCAGCGCTTACCTATGACGGCAGTCACGGTTATTGTCCTTGTGAACAAAGTGTGAGAACAAAGATAGTATCACGAGCCAAATAGGTATCAGGTTTGGGGTCAATGTTGACCTGACCTTCCGTTTCAGTACATACGCTCGGGGAATTTGTGACGGATCTTCGTCGTTCTCACAATTTACAGCCACTCACTCACCCAACGTCTATCTCCCAGAACACTTAGGGAAAAACCTCGGATGACCGAGGTTTTTCCATCATTAGTTACAGGATATTCTCGTTGTCGATATGTAACCTGCAGGTCCAAGAACGAGAAGTATGGGTGAATCGGCAGGCCGCAAACAAAATCAATAGTTCCTCCGCCGAACAGAAGAGGATTTAGAACATCACAAATAGTACGTATGAGGCTAAAAGAGACATGATGGCCGTTCCTTCGCCGTATTCCCAAGGAACGGGCTCTAGATCCTGTAGTGCCGAGCATAGCACCATGCTCAGTTCCAAAAATGCTTATATCAATGTTCTGAGTTTCTGCCGTATCATCAGCCATAAAGTGTCGTCAGAAGTGCCATAGAGTCGCATGGAAGGAAAGCAATTCAGGCACTTTGGTGGAGTCTTCCCTTTTCTTCCACGCTACGCTCATGCTATGTAGATGACGACAGTCCCAATCAATGATCATATGGCTCATGACAGAGGTCGTGGACCACATCGAGACAATCGTACGTAGGCACGAAAGCCTGTATGAGGTCCTGAGCCAATGGTGCCTGGTGCCTCCGGGGAAACGCCAATCGAGGTTTATTCAGTGCTATACAATACCTGCCGACTTAAATAACACGACCTCTATGTTAGGGCTTGCAGATGCTTGAGCGCACAGTATTGTTTCCCTGTTTCACAGTCGCCAATCTTGATGAGGACCTCACCAGCCAGAACATTGTGACTTTCGGTGCCGAGATCTAGAATGGGGTCATTACATGGAATTTGAAGATTCCACATCAATTCAGTGAATCTGTGAAAAGAACACATGAACTTCGAAAGGATGTGACATACTTTGGCAAAACGGAGCTCCTATGGCGTATCATTTTGCCGTCCATCGCGACCAGAATGGGAGAAACCAGTTGTGGTGCACAAGAAGATCTGATATACCAATGGCATATCTGAAGCACGTCGCACGGAGGTGGATGCGTGCGATAATAGTGAATAGTGAAGGGGAAGATGAGCGCCGTCCGCAGATAAAATTAGACCTGTGCGAAAATAGAACAGCCTACCACCATATTCTGCAACATTCAGATTGACATGAAAGACGGAACAGAAGTAAACTAGACCTTAGTATCAAGTGGTGAACAAGAAAATCGACTACGAGCTCCTGATGTAATACATGAAGGTGAGCTGTAGTGTGAAAGAGAAACGATTCCTTTGAAGCGTTGATTAGGAAATGAAGGCCGACGGCTTCCGAAGGACTAGGAGGTGCATCCTACTTTCCCAAGCGTTTGGAGTAACGCAGAAGTAATATAGACAACTTCTTATATGCGCTTCTCTATGTTTGTGTCAACCACGGCGTTCACATCTCTGAAAGCCGATAGAACACACCAGTGAGTTATCAACATCTGACAATCCACACGACCGTTTCCAAGAGCTATTTAGAGTTGCACCGTTATTCCATCGATATAAGAAGTATGGCTTTGTCGGACGACGAAGTCCGTCACATCACGTTCGAATCCCTTGGTCTCTCGGCATAAAGTCCACGGCGATTCGCTCTGGCTGACTTAAAGGCAGACAGGGCTGTTATCTGGTTCGCGGATGTATTGACAGGCGAATTGTTCTCAGCGAGGCGTTTATGTCTTTTATGCAACAGAAAAAGGAATGTCGATACCTTAATAGCCTGATATGGAGTGAGATCAGACGCCCTGCTCTGCATGGCACGTCTGCAACACGGCCGCACAGCCGAATTTCCCTGCCCTTTCTGTATGCTCCTCCGTGAGTACTTCATTCGTACTTCATACAAACGAAGAGGGTGATTGATTGGCTGACCATTGTAATACGAACGTGAGACGCGATTAACCCAAATAACTGATGGCTTCTATCGTCCGATGGCTCGTGGATAAAGAATAAAAATACTCACGGAAATAACTTGGAAGGATGCGCAAGAATAGACTACAATGTATCATGTGATGCGGCGTAGTTCTTATATATATCTTTGAGCATGTTATTTCGGACTGCGTCGTTCATGTTACATCAAAGATGAAGAGGAGATTGGATGTGACCTTACCTGCAGAGTGAGGTGTCTCGAAAGAAAGTATACATCAACAAAAAGCAATCCAAGGTGTGAAGGTCCAATTCGTCATATGATGGACAGCGTTATCACCATTCCTTTTGACGGACGGAGCGTGCTCCACGGCAACAGAGTAAGTTCACGACGGGTTAACGTGAGAGGGGATAAACATATCTCAACCATGATGTAGATAGGTAACGACTCACGAAAAATCTGTTCGTATAGATACTGGGTACTTCCAGAGGAAAATAATCAACAAGACGCGTCCCATATGTGATGAAACTGACATCATAGATAACGTAGAGGCTTGTCCATTACCTGTTACTGTTTTTGACGTGAGTATATGGGACCCGCGCTTGCGATTTTGATTTTGTAATCTCAACAAAATGTTTATGTATATCAGACTTGGTACGGGGAAAGAGTGCTAGATCTCACCTGAATGAGATACATTTTTCAGTCAGACGCATATCTCTTGTTAGTGAGGGAGGAATTCGCCGGACCTGTTTACGCCAAGAAATCGGAGCGAGAAGATCTGTAACATCGGACCAAGACGATGTTTTAAAGTCATCTGTTATACAAGAGATCGTGTTGCTTTGTTCGTATTCGAGCGATTAAATTACATAGATGACCCCACGGTCAATACTGCAGTGTCGTTCTAGTTGTGGAAGATGAAAATAATACACTAGCAAGTAGCCCCAGTATCTCCGTAGCTTCTTCGCACGATGTTGCAAGGCAGCCGAAAAGAACTCGAATCCATGTCCATAGAAAACGATTACAAAGCGGTTATACTTCCGCGGAATAAGGTAGCAATGGCACGAGTGAGTGCATGTGGCGAGTCCAAGAGTGAATTGGAAGATATAGCTGCCTAGTTGGTGGACTGGAGGGGGATACAGCGATCGCCCCTCTGAGAACCATATGTGCTTGAGTTTAGATGCGAGAAGGAAAGTTCGGACTGATAAGACACTATCGACCAGGCTCGAGGGTGGAACAGAAACGTCGAGAGCGAATTAAGAGAACGGTGCAAGAGATCTAGGTAAGTGAAGCTGGACGTTTAGACTGTGTTGACAAAGGGAACAAAAAGCTCGAGCCTTAATGGCCTCCCAACTCGGCGAAGTATGTTCACTCAATGTTAGAGCGAGTGTTGATGTTGAACAGTGTCATGGGTGCGGTGAAAAGATATCTATGTGGGCGAGTGTTTGTGCCAAGTTGATGCGATGTTCTCCGAGACACCGAGACGTATGACTTCTTCCGGACTGAGACTGCATTATCTTTGCGAATTCTGCGAAATACAGGTAGGGGGCAAATGTATCTCGTCAATTCTAAAACGATTTTAACGACAGTGCGTTAGCACGATTCAAATTTCCAATAAGATAAACATCTCCCCTAAACGATTGTGTGCTAAATGCTCCTTTACGACCACCGAGAATGCCATGGATGAGTATCAAACGCTCAATATTTTTAGGTTCAATGTTGACGTCGGACGAGAGCTGTGTGATTCAATTTCCCATCTGTCGTCTTAGTTCGGCAACTGCCAGTGAACCACATATTCTTCCACTCAAAAAACATAGGTTGGTAATGTTTGATTCATTGAAGGGTGATCTGATTACCAGGCATGGCGAAAGTCTGAGGACCCCAGCAGTGCGTGATGAAAGGCGAGGCGAGGCGGATCTGGCTGGTCAAAACCACAGATTTAGCGGTCAATTTAAAAGCGGCCCGATCGTCGGTAGAAGTATCGGACATGTTCGGTTTGACATGTTTTCCGCAGTGGAGGCAGCCTCTATCTCGTCCTATGGACCCTACGACACTAATGAGGGGCTCTAGTCTACCGGGGTACACTGCATGCGTAGCAGTTTACACGCATCAGTTTCATCCATAAACTACATACGATCACCAAGGCCCGCAAGGGTTGAGGTAGCCGGTACTTGATGGAGACGCGGGAAACAATGAAACAAGACTCAAGGACGTTCAAAGACTGACTGCTTAACACTACGTGCCTTGCGGGATGTCACCAAGGGCGGGCCGTCTAGGTTTGTGCGTAGTGAAAGAAAGAAAAATTGTATCCAGATTCGAAGGCCTCTTCTCACGTCCAACGCCAAATTCTTAAACATTCAACGACATTTGGACAGACAAGCAAGTATATAGAAACAACGGACACCTTACAATTCATCGTCGTGATATCACTATCTATGCCGGCGCGAGCCCATTCTGAGCAAGTTGGTTGACCGTTCCAGAGGCTATGGATACCTGTCAGTTAACAACATGAGTCAGAAATATGACAACGACAATTCACGTATATCAGTGAGGATATTCTTCAACGACAGACTCTTGATCTTGATAGCCATGGCGGCGGGGGTGATGTTACCACTACGTCCTATCAACAGTGCAACCAGTCCGGAAATATGTGGGGTCGCCTGAAGAATTACATTGTAAAGAAATTTGTGAGAAGCCCCTACTTTGTAGAATTAGAATAACGACGTACCATCGAGGTACCAGAGATTCTATTCGTAGCCTATTTATCACAATCCCAAGATTGTATTAGTGATTTGGGCAAGACTAGCGTGTAGAAAACAACGTACGATAGTACTACCGATCCATGCGCTGGTTATATCCTGCCCAGGTGCAAAGATGTCCACAACCGAACCATAGTTGGAGAAATACGCCCTAGAATCAGAAATGCTGGTAGCACCAACAGTAATCGCAGTCGGAGCGCGCGCGGGGGAGTTATTTACTGCGTCCCGGTTGTCGTTACATGCTGCAACCTAGTTATGCATTATCAGTGAATCAGAAAGTGAATCGTTTTTTTTCTCTCGGTACGAACAACAACATGGACTCCTCCGCTGGTAAGCTATTGACATCATGTCGTCAGTTAGGGAAGAAGGACAAGAATGTGAAGCAGGTTAATAGCACAGTACCTTAGCCACCGCGCTGTCCAACGGAGGCACGACGCCAAAGCACAGAGAGATTGAGGTAACACCTGGACGGCCAGAGGTTTGAGTCGCGTTGAGCGCGTAGTCCATTCCAGATATACTTCGCATCGTTTCAACACATTCAGAAGCCGAACATAAGAAGTACTCACGCATCGGAAGCAGCAACACGTCTGGGGAGTCGAAATTGTTAGATGAGGAGAGAAAAGTGCTTGACATGCATACCCATTGTCATCCGTAACCCGTACTGCAATGATACTGGCAGCCTTGGCTACGCCGTATTGCCTGCCTGCTACAGTACCGCTACCGCATTAAGATAAGTTCCGCGGATATTGGCATGAGGAATATGGTACAACATACGCGCAATGTGTTCCGTGTCCATTTACATCAACTTGAGGATAACCACCAAAGGAAGCACCCCATCGTGCGCGGCCACCAAACTCGATCTATGGTCGTTTGAGCATAGGTTGTTTACTTACGAAGATAATACTTGCGTGTTGAATATTGACACCTTGTTATCAGTGACATGAGAGTGAGTACTTAAGGGCACTATCATTTATATTTAAACGTACCAGTGTCTAGTGGCAAATGAGTAAGGTTGCGCTCAATGAAAATTAAGAAAAGAACGGTGACATACCAATAACGTAAACGTCGACAGCGGCTCCAGCTTGTGCATCATACTCGTAGGCGAAGGTCAGCGCACTGATGCAATAGAATAGGGTGGCTAAATTGGCGTGGTTATTGCACACAGTTAACATGACAGACCTGGAGTTCTTATTCGCGAGCTTGTCGACTGAACTCAGGCGGGCGAGACCCCACGGAGCGTTTGTCCTAATGATATTAAAATTGGGGTGATGTTCTTAGATTGGTGAATGGATGAACGGGAAACACGAACTGAAGGGTAGATGTATAGCCAATACCGTCTTCGGAGATATATTCGACGTCGGGGTGGCTACGTAGATTGTCGAGATGACTCCCGCTTAACTTGCCTTGCATCGGGTCGAATAGTTAGAACACTGAACAAGGAGGAAAGAAGAAAAGCTTACTCGCAAATCCATTGATGATAGTCCACTGGTGCGTCGCAGTGATGTTATGGGTTTTGAGGAACGAATCTGAATTTACACTCGGCTTGAGCCTCACGATGTACCTGCCGCTCGTTGCGCCGTTGTATTTCTGGACGGTGAGAAGTGCGCTGCTGGGGGCAGCAAGCACAGGGACAAGGAGAGCGAGAGCAGAGAGGATGTAAATGGACAGTTGCATCTTGTTCAAGTGAGATTGGGTCACTCCGAAAACCTGAATTTATACCCCGTAGCACATCGTCGTGTTTGTGGATGTGACGTATCTGCTCACTACGGGCAGAGCAGGGAGCAAGCGGGAGAAAAGAAAAAAAACAATCCCGTTCGATCCACGGGCCAGCAGAGAAACTAGAACACCCTCAACATCAGCCATGCGGAAGGGCATCATGCGGTATGGAATCTGATGGAAGAGGTAGAAGTAAATTCTGTCTTCCAGTACGTCAGAGAATAGGCTTGAGATACCCTCAGTGACACTTCATATGTGAGAAAGGATTGAGTACCGACGGAGTGCGGCATGATGTGCTTCAAAAAAGAGTTCAGATCCCGGGCAAGGTTTCGACGGCGTGTGGTAGAAAAATATGAAAGAATAATAGGTCGCATATGACGTCAGTAAATGAGGCAACTAGTGGATAATATCAGGACACAAACCTTAGAGATGGAATAAACCGGGAGAAAAGGCGCCAGGAAGTCATGTATACATATATGGAAACGATGATAGCATCACAATGTTGCTCTTGAGAATAAACTCCTGAGGGTAAACTCACTAAGGTCCTCAAATAAGCGAGGTCATATAGAGCAAAGGGATGCACATGCAGAGTATGTTAGAGGGAAAAGCGTTGAACAGTACATGGTGATTCAGAAGAATGTACACATATATAGGACTCGATAAAGATCATTCAGGAGGAGGAAAAGACAGGTGTTCCGTTCCTTGAAAGGCGAGCGGTGCAAGTAAAAGAATGACACAAGTGTACAACAATGTACAAACAGCCCGCCTGTCCCTCACGGAAACCACCGTGATTGATTTCAACGCGGTAGTGCCACATCTTTTAGAACCCTCCTCAATCTTTGTGCATTCAATCGCGAGGACAGAGGCACTGTTACCTCCAGGGAACGTAAGTTCTTTGCGATACTCTCGTAAGTATATCCAGACACAGCCGACGTGGCGTGGCAACGTACTCCTGGATGAATGAGACATCAGAGTATATACCACAGGTACGCCCTACTACATCCATTCTGACTCTACTCCTTTACTGCAATTAGTATTTCTATCCTTCCGTTAAAACCCTCCCTTTACCTCCTCCCTACATAAATAGCGGTAGCACCCCTCATCGCGTCTCCACCCTTTCTCATCCAAGTTTGCCATATTCGTCGCCCTTTTCTTCATTTAACCGTGGTGTTAAGAATATACAGACGACCTTCGCCTGAGTCACTGCTGTCTACTTCCAATTCACTAACCGATCTTCGTCAATCATTACTAGGCATAGCGTACTCGAGCTTCTGGAGATGATTCCCCCTTACCTTTCATTTTTGTAGTAGACCATATTCTTTTCTTCATTCACATATTGGGTAAAATCCATTTCTCCGGAAGTTAGGTAACTCGATGTTGTGTACTACGTACAAGAAGCATCTGCAACTCGAACCACTTCCTTCTCTGCACTGCATCACGAAGTCATGCCGCATACATATCAATTTGTTGAAGCTTCAGAAACATCATTATCAGACACCGAAACACTCTAACCACGTCACCTTCCATAACCGCGACCCAAAGTGAGAGGCGCTCAATGCTAGAAGTTTTGGGTCTATCGTATAAGACAGGGAAGTCAAAAGGCTTGAAAGTGACCGGAACACGAATGTCATGCAACCTCAATAGGTGAACCAACCCCTCGAGGGTTGCCTTGCAGAAGTGACACAGATTTATGGATTGTAGTGCGGCCAGCTCGTTGCGGCTCGAGCGAGCCAAGCGTTATCGATAAGCTCTACAGGGGCGACTCCAAGATCCAATTTTTCCAAAGCGGTGAGATGGAAGAGATGATCAAGACATTGCAGAGGCGCCGTTTCTAGGGAACGATCGATGATGATGAGGGTCGTTAAAGTGGTGCTACACATGTGTCCCGAGATTGTTTCGAAGAGATTTGGCAATGGCTGAGAATTTCCCTTCACAGATGAAGTCGAGGACTGTTCGGGACGGATGGCTATTTGGAATTTTTTGAACCGACACTGCATATCCTTCAAGACCTTGCCTGCGTCCGCGCAGCTCCGCACTTCACAGATGAATACGATAAGGCTCGACCATCGTTCTCCGCGCGTGGTGTATACACCCTGTGTCATGCCAGTCGGGTCGGGTATTACAATGCCCGTACGCTAGTTAACGCAACAATGGGAGGGTACCTAGGTGTCTCGCCATTGAGGTAGAAACGGAATTGTTCAAATAAACTAATCCAAAGCGAGGTAGACGAATTAACATATCCTTCAAGTACATAGCGAGCACGGAAATGAGGCGGGACTCCGAGAGCTCGATCTCAACTCGCTCTATGCCGAAGCAAACTCTGCCAATAAACTTCGGACCGGGATATCGTCGATAGCCTCCGAGAAGCAAAGTTGGATGTCGATTAGCCGTTCGCTCAGAAGGCAATGGTAATAAGCGGGGTCGACCATTTTTGTGAAGGTCCACGACAGGGAGCGGAGATTAGGTAGGAAGGAACGATACGGGCGGTAGTGAGCAAAAGCGCGAATGACGGCCTCGTGTAAGGTGAAATCGTTTGGCTTGGAACGACGACCAAATGTCTCAATCTTGCCTGCATAATAGTCATATCTCTCCCAGTCGAATTCATTTAATTGTCGAACAAATGTATGAAGTATTTACTTCATTTAACTTTCAAAACGATGAGATTACAAGTCAACGACGCACCACTGCTCTCCGTTGACCGCCTTTTCTGTCAGGCACGGCGATGATCGACCATAGGTCAGATGGTGGAGACGTGCCGAGTGCCTCCCACGAGTGTGGCCTGACGCGATGCTCACGTGCGATGCTGTAGTGGTGGTAGCGTGTTGCGTCTGTCTACGAACCTATATACGGTAATAGTCACGTGATCGTGCCTGGAGCAGTGCCCGACACACTGCTCCAATGGCATGACCTTGATTAGGGGCCCAAGGTAGACAGGTCCTTCCAGAGATATGTGAGAGCATTCTCTATCCACAAATCATAAATTTGTCTTGTTTTTAGAGACAGAGAAGCTGAAATACTCACCGGAAAAACTACGACAAGTTACGGCGAGAGACGAAAGAGTTTTTGAGCACGTTGTTTGCGAGTTTTGAACATCTTTAACTGGGGGGTCCCTGTAATCATGGTAGATATATCTGAAAATAGATGACTGAATCTCAGGGATGAGCAGACAGCGATGCATGACTATTGTGGAGGAGGTCAAAAGGCGATAAAAGGTTTTTAAACTCAGCAAATAAAATTGTTTTGTCACCTCGATCGTCGTCAATCTGAAGCGGTTAACTGTGAGTCTGCTCCAGGCATATTGTAAGTAAGTAGGCTATCCGTTCAGCGTGGGAAAAATCGTTGATTGACAAGAGTGACATCCAGGATGAACGAAGTGTTCTCATAAGCGCCATAGAGATAATGTCTCCCTATGTCTGCATGGTCACCAGATCAATGCAAAACACTACGGTCGAGATATCCTTGTAAGTCGACCCACTTCCTCTTTTGTATGCCGTCTCCACCTGCAGGGGCATCAATTTTAGAAAGCCTCGGAAACATTATTACCAGGCATCGAAAAACTGCAAGAACGTCGCCTTCAATGATCCCATCCCAGACAGAGATGCGCTCAATCGTCGTATTGTGAGGTATGTCCTGCAATGCGTGAAACTTGAAAGGCTTCCATGTGGATGGAATATGGATTTCTTTCAGCCTCGGGACTAGCGGGAGGATGCCTTCAAGCGTTGCGCGGGTCATATAACGGAGGTGGAGAAATTCGAGCTCTGGCCAGCTGGACGCAGCTCGATAAAGCCATTCATTATCGATATTTTGAACTGGTGAGACTCCAAGATCCAGGTGTCGAAGTGCCCTAATGCCGAAAAGGGATTCAAGGCACTCCAAACAAGCCGTGTCACGAGAATGATCAGTGATCGCGAGGTGGGTCAAAGTAGTATTACATCTGTGTCTCGAAAGGGCATTAAAAAAGGAGAAAAGTGCTGGAGAATTGTCCCTAGACGGTAGGATCGCGGAAGCAGGGAGATGGAATTCCAAGTTGGTGAAGGGGCATCGCATGTTATGCAAGATCGCTTCCGCGTCACCCCACGTCTTCGCGTCAAAATGCAACGTGGTCAAGGCCTCGAATCGATTGCCTGCTGTGGTGAAGGCCCCCTGCAGCGTATTCGCAGCATCAGGAACGACAAGGCCTGTACTCCAGAAATATAGAGACGGCAGCAACCCTAAAAATCTTGTTGTAGAGGGGGATGCCTGACAAATGAATCCTATTCGTTCAAGACACGGAAGGCGCTTCATGAGCTCCTCGAACGCTGTGGAGATCACAGAAGAGTTGGCCAGTTCCACTTTGTACACATCGAGGTACATGATCTCTGAGCAGATACGACCAACATTTGACAATAGGTTGGTCATCGGGAGATCGTCAATCGGTTCGGAGAATTCGAATCGAAGGTCGGTAAGTTTGTCGTTGAGCAGGCAATGGTAATACTCAGGATTGACCTGTCTCGTAACAGTCAAAGAAAAAATATCGAGTTTCGGTAGGAATGAACGATAAGGTCGATAGAGTGCAAAAGCGCGTATAACGTCATCGTGAAGATGAACATCTTTGGGCATGGAACGACGGCCGAAAGACTCGATCTTGCTAGCATAGTGGTCAAATCTAACCCAATCAGACTCACTCAATGGTCGAGTAAACTTCTTTCTAACTCTCTCAGTAAGGCAATATGGGTGAGCCGTATACTACTTACCACGACCCTTCGTCCGCGAATGGTTACCGTTGTCCACAGGTCGGTTGGCATAACTTTCACGAGCGGTCCCAGTGCTGACATATTCTTCCAAAGAAATTTGAGAGAACTCTCTAAACGAGTTTATTACTATTCTGCCCAGCTGGAATTCGAAGGATTTACTGACCAGTAAAGCTTGGGCAAGTCAAAGCAAGAGCAGCAAGAGTCTTCGAACACATTGTTTCAGAGGCCTGAAGGTCGGCAGTGGAGGTGGCACTTGTATAATCGTAAACATAGAAATTCCCGAAGATGGCATGTTGGATTTCTGGGATGAGGAGACAGCTGTGCATAACGACCTAGTCGGTGTGAATGAACAAGTTCTCATTTGAACTCAGCCCAACAAATGTCAAGATCTATGACACTGACAGGCGCTGGACCGCGGTAGTACTAACCGGTTATCTTTTCACTGATCGGCATCGGCCGTAAATCGGGAAAAAATATCGAACTTGTCCTCATTCCAGTTACTCTGATTTTACCCTTCCCCAGCAATGGGTCTACTTAATCAGCCACGATGTAAAGAGTGTCTTCGCTTGAAACAACGATGCACCTCTCAAGGTCCCCTCTCTTGTCTGCGAAATTGGCCACAATTCTGCGATTCGCACCGACGTTGACAAAGTATCTCATCATCATCTTGTTTCTAGTCAACATACGCTCGTTGCCCCTGGCATGGCATAGTGAGTTCTCCATCAATTATCATAATCGACTCATCGCAAACGTGTGGTGATCTATTGCTAGTTCGTGTCTTTAGACCAGCCATCCGACTGCACTTCCAACATAAACTGCTGCTCTTGCAGAATTTATTAAGGCGCAAAGCCGTGAGGATCAAATTAGAAGACAAATGGTTCGATTCTATATCGCCTATCGGCCAGAATCCGTTGAAATTCATTGTACAGTACAATACGCGAGCGAGTGAGTTTCGAGTTTCGTCGCCTATTATCAATACTAATATAACTATCATAGGCATCGACGACTGCGACTTCAACGGCCACTTGAACAATTGCAGCTACGCAAAGGTTAGCTCAGGAGATTGAATCAACCTCGTTCATCTTTCTGATCAGCTTCACCAGACGCTGGACTCCGCGCGGCTCAAGTCAAGCTTGGCGATGTTCCCCGTGTTCTTCCGCGCAGGCGGCTGGATTGCACTCGCTGGTAACTAATCCTTTCCATTTTTTGATTACCTGGCTTAACTTTTCGGTAGCCACGCACTACAACTTCATCCGCGAGATTCCTATGCTGGCGCCATATGAAGTTAGATTGAGTATAGGAGCATGGGATAATAAATGGGTATGTCCATGCTCAAATAAAACTCGTCATCCACGATTTAACTCGACTCTAGATCTACGTTATCGCCAAATTCGTGTCTATCCCGTCAAAGAAACAGAGGAATGCAGCAAAAGGCCCCAAAGCAATTGAACAAACCACATCTCCCTCGGCGTCATTGTCCTCCAGCTTCCCCTCCGACATTCTAGCTGCCACCATGCGCACCACATCCGTGATTCCACCACCATCCCCTCCAGACTCGAATTCAGACTCGAACTCCACCATCGACGCCCTCAAATCCGTGACCGCTTCCCTCTCCTCGACATCCGAGCCCGACGGCGCGACCCTCCACACGATCTCCGTCTCTAAGTGTTGCTTTAAAGTCGGGCGTATAACCGTTCCTCCCGCCCTTGTCTTTGCGATTAACGGCTTCTGCACCCCGCCTTCTGACATCTCTCCCCACGCCGAGTCTTCCTCGCGTCCCTCTTCTCAACCATCGACGCCGACGTACTCCCAGACAAATCCGCCTCCTCACTGGGCCCACGTCAAGGCGCTCGTGTCCCTCCCGAATGGCGGCAACCTGAGGAAGCTCAGGGATTTCTTGAAGGGAGGATGGAAGGATGTTACGGATGGGGAGAGGTGGTGGTATGCGGCGATGGGTGGGATTGTGGAGGAGAGGAGGAAGTGGGGGATGGAGGTCATTAACTCGTTGGGGGTGGGCGCGGGGATTGATGGTGCGAGGGTGTTGTGATGAAAGGCGACCTCGACAAGTGAAGAGACAGACTAGAGTGGTTATACAGGGACGCTATTGTGGGAAATGCCGATTTCGATGTAAACCATGGATATTCGAAGGAAGCAGGAAAGAGCGCAGTCGCTCGCCCACTCCGGCTGCATATAACTTGGTATACCAAACATACTATTACATGAGATAGATTGATTTTAGAATTGACGCGCATATGAGATAATTTTGTTTACGCCAGTGCTCCCCAATCTGTAGCTTTGCCAATATTGGAACTCATACCTAATGCAAGACTTATTTATTTTATATATCAGAATTCAACCGTCTTAATGTGATTCGGATCACGAGCGTTGGCGACGATCACGGTTCCAGGCTCCTGCAGAATAAAAGGTATATACTGCAATTCCTGCGAAGACATACATTATAATATCATTCCAATGTACACTGTGCGCCCTTCTACACATGAAAATGCGTGTGGTACTTGAATAAAATAACGAAGACGAATTCCGATGATGCAAGGCACCTGCCCTTAACTCTCTGTACAGCCACATCACCTCGCTTTATTTGCCGACCTTTGCGTTGGGACTTCTGTTTCTCCTTTCCTCCTTTCCTGCCAGTGTTATCAGTCGAATCAAATTGAAGTCACCTCAATCGCCATTATAACTCTCTGCACTATGGTAATTGCCTGCCTTTATCTGACATTGTTGCCTCTGTGAAAATATACGCGCGTCTGACGATCAGTGCCTTGCGATGTGGGTTAATGGTATCCACTTGGAGATACTGCTCGAATTCACGCTGTGGGAACGCTTTAAGACCGCAAAGAACTATTCTTACCTCCTCAATGACAGAAATCGAGTCGTTGTATTTATTATTATCCATACCTCCTCCGTGCACATGCCCACGGGGTCACGTCCATTACAAGGTTGTTCTATGTAGACAGAATCTATCTTGTAATGATTCCGGGTACGTCATAAATGTCAACGGAGATGTCAAACGTTCTATTGATAAAACTGTGCGACAGAAATATGCCTCGGAATACTATTATTATCAATATTTGCGAGTGCGCAGCTAATCCCTGGACTCGTGGGCATGGAAAATATCTTCAAATAACTCGTTTATGCTCACCGAGATCCTTCCGCGTACTGTTCACTTCCCCAAATGTCGGAAAAAACGACGTCCTCCCTCTACAAGACCCTCCGGATTTTAACCGTCGTCGTGTTGTATAAAATCTTGCTACAGCGACCATGAAGACTTCAGCTCACCAGCAAAACTCGAACGCTTCTCTCCAAGCATGTTCCCCAAAGCCTCGCTCCTAGCCTTCTCCCTCCTCGCCGTTGCTTCCGCACAGCAAATCGGAACGTGGACCGCTGAAGTCCACCCCGATCTTACTTGGTACCAGTGCACCACCGCCGGTGGTTGCGTTGCCGCGTCCACCGGCTCGGTCGTCCTCGATGCCAACTGGCGCTGGACCCACCAAGTCGACGAGTACACAAATTGCTACACTGGCAACACCTGGGACGCCACTCTCTGCCCCGACGATGTCACCTGCGCTGCCAACTGCGCACTCGA